>CM024805.1:21736032-21771967 GCA_014281875.1 Nibea albiflora | reverse complement strand
CCTCCTGCCTTTCAATGAAAGGGAAACTCTTCGAATTTAAGAATCTACCGTTTATAGCAGCCCTACCAGCAGACAGGTTTCAGACAGAAAGTGACCATATCCACTGGACACACGAAACAGCCCAAGCTATGTTGGAACATTGGGCCTCTGCTTTAAACTTGACAGCCCCGTAAGCCTCATAGAGGAGGGGAGTCAAGGGCAGGGGTCCTTTGTTGATAGGAATGTTGTAGTCCTAGCAAAGAACTTCCGTCCCACACAAGCGCAGCTCGACCTCTTGGGAAAGGGCTTGACCTTCGTCCCGACACTAGATTTGGGTAAAATCAGAAAAACCAATTAGGAATTGATGTACAAAACTATCATAGAAAAATAAATTAGCTGACTTTTTTAGGAATTCCAATTCGAAAAGGCAGGAGTCACGTCCTTTTACACCACCGTCTCTTTGGAGCCCCCCTGAAACACGCATACGCATGGAAATCAAAAATTTGGTACAGAAAGATAACTTGGAGTTCAATAAGGTTCTCAAATTTGGCCGTGAGAGTCCGAATTTAACGGTAGAGGAGGTCAAAGCACTAAGACAACTAAGGGCAAACAAACACATAGTTATTAAAGCAGCGGACAAGGGGAGCGCGGTGGTCGTTATGGGACGGGATCAATATGTTTTTGAGGTCGAGCGTCAGTTAAATGATGCGACTTATTATAGGAAACTGGATGGGCCGATATTTCATACAACAATACCTTTAGTTCATTCAATATTGGATACATTAAAAGACAGGAAATTTATTAATAAAAAACAACACGATTACCTTAAAGGGGAGAAGAATCCGAGAGAACGGAGGTTTTACATCCTTCCAAAAATTCATAAAGATCTGGATAAGTGGACAATACCACACGAAATACCACCGGGAAGACCAATTGTATCAGATTGTGGATCAGAAACCTATCAGACAGCTGAATTCATAACTTATTATTTAAATCCACTATCGGTTATCCATCCTTCCTATATTAAGGACACGTATCATTTCATTGATATAATTAAAACATTAAAACTTCCTAGGAATGCAATCTTTTTTAGTGCGGACGTAGAAAGCTTATATACAAATATAGACATTCAAGCGGGGTTACAAGCGGTTAAAAGGATTTTTGAAAAACACCCCAAATCCCGAGAGACCAGATGAAGAGGTCTTGAAACTGTTGGAAATAAATTTAACTAAAAATGACTTTCTTTTTAATGGCAAATACTATCTTCAAATTAAAGGGACAGCCATGGGGAAACGATTTGCCCCAGCTTACGCCAACATATTCATGGCAAACTGGGAGGAAGAAGTCTTTGCTAAATGTCCTAAAAGGCCTCTTCATTATTATAGGTACCTTGACGATCTATGGGGGATTTGGGGTTATTCAGAGGAGGACTTTGAAGAATTTATGAAAATTTTAAACACTCATGACCCGTCAATAAAACTCAAATACGTAACGAATCACAAACAATAGATTTCCTAGACACAACAGTTTATAAAGGACCTGCTTTTGATGACAATGGAACTCTGGATGTGAAGGTATTCTTTAAAGAAACGGATACACATGCATTATTATTTAGAAAAAGCTTCCATCCAAGACATACGTTTAGAGGCATAATTAAGTCTCAATTGTTGCGGTTCTACAGGATTTGTACGCAAAGAAATTGTTTTTGGGAAGCTGTGAGGATTTTATTTGGGGCCCTAAGGAAGAGAGGCTACACAAGATCCTTCCTTAAACAATGCCTTCACACTTTCGGGGAGAAAAAACAAATTCAGAGGAATTCAATTATTCCATTAGTCACAAAATTTTCTTCTATGAGTCTTAAATTGAATCATACCTTAAAGGATAATTTCCAGATGTTGGTGGGTAATACGGGGATCTTGGATGGACATCAAGTCATCTCAGCCTATAGGAAAAAATAGGAATTTAAAAGACATTTTAGTTAGAGCCAAATTAGACCCGTTACAACCACCTAAGGTCAAGGATTGGAGGAGTTCTCAGTTGTTAAGGTTGTACGTAATAGAATAAATAAGAAAATGTTTGCGATAAACCAAGAGTTTACGCCACGGTCATCAAACTGTGTATATATGATTTATTGTAAACGATGTAGAAAACAATATATTGGAGAGACAAGTAACTCCATACGGACACGTATGTGGCAACATAGATTTAATATTCAAAGGAGGAGACATATGGATACTCCCTTAGTTAGGCATTTTGTGTTACATGGTCTGCAGATGCTTCGGGTGGCTGGGATACAGGGGAATTCAACTTGGACACGGACACAAAGACGTAGTGTAGAAAGACAATGGATTTATAGGTTACAAACTCTAGAACCATTTGGCCTTAATGTCAAATATAACTGATCCCCTGTATCTGAAGCATAATGGTGATGGCTGAATCATAATTATGGTGGAGCGGCTTGGCTTGAGAATCAGGGTGTAACTCCAATTGGATGTGTAGGGCCGAATTTTATTTTTTCTATTTTATTTGTTTGTTTTTTCTTTTTTCCTTTCTTCTTGCCTAACCCTAACCTCTCCTTCCCCTCTCTCCTAACCCTAACCTAACCCTTCCTCTTGCCCTAAACCTAACCTCCCCCCCTCCTCTTGCCTAACCCTAACCACTCCTTTCCTTTATTCCTAACCCTAACCTCTCCCTCTCCTCTTGCCTAACCCTAACCACTCCTTTTCCTCTATTCCTTACCCTAACCTCCCCCCCTCCTCTTGCCTAACCCTAACCACTCCTTCCCTCTATGCCTTACCCTAACCTCACCTAACCTTGGTTTCCTTTCCTAACCCTAAGTTCTTTAATTTCAATTTTAAGTTTCTTATTTTTCATTTTTTTAGGTTTTTATCATTTTTATATTTTTTTATATATTTCGGTTTATTGTTATTTTTATTCTTTTATTTTTGTTTTACTTTTATTTTTATTTATTTTTATAGGTTTTTTCTTTTAATTTTGATATTTAACTATTTACAATTCAAAAAACTATTTACAATCTAAAATCTATTACAAGTACAAAGTATTTACAATTAAAAAACTATTTATGAATTAAAAACTATTTACAAAGTTCATAAATACAAGAATAAGTTTAAAATACTATTTATATACATATTAAAATTCATTCAGCAACTATAGGGTTAAAATTCATTATGGGGAAAGAAACGAAACTTAAGAGGCAAAGCCAAAATAAAAAAGAAGAGATCGAAGCCAAGCCACGCCTATAATAGGCACAGTTTCACTGCCACTGAGCTCATTTCAGCTCCAGCCATCGACCGAGCAACACCTCATCGCTCTGCAGCTGAACTTTTCATATTTTATCGTTTTTTCAGCGCTTTTTTCGTTTTTGAAGGTGCCCATCGCCTGAAGAAGACTCGATTAGAGTCGAAACGTCGCGACCTTGGGCACGTTTTAATTTTTGGATAAAAACAAGGGAGTTTTTTGTTTTTTAACTTTTTCTTTTTTATCGCCTAGAGCGCAAATCTAAATAGAGTTGTTTCGCTGCTAGCTTCAGTTTTGAGCAGTAGTTTTTAGTTGTTTGGAAGTGTAATTTTTGTTTTTTGTTTTTTATGGATGATGGCTGAGTGGACAGTTGTCCGTTACGGCCGACGGGGGGCCCGCCGCCCCCCACAGGATTTTCGAACCCGGGACTGGGAGGGAACTGGTTCCAGGTGGGGGGCCCGTGCATACCCGGACCCCCAGCGTGGGGGACCGGCTCATGACCCTCTCCCTAACCGGCCTGCGCCACCACCTAGGAGGCCGGTTCCTGATCGTCCTGGGGGAACTTTTAAGAACTACGGACCCCAAACCAGATCGTATGCAGCGGTGGTGCAGGGGATCAACCCCCAGCATGCAGCGGCACCACGGGATCGTGGCTACGGTCCTTCAGTCCAGGGTAGGGGAGGCTTCCCACTACTGAATAGGATTTTTGAGCAGATCAGGGATCGCGGGCCCAGACAGACAGATCCCAAATTTGCCAGGAGGGTGCGCAAGCTGTACAAAATCATACAGCTGCTGCACCACTTGCAGAATGTCACTCCAGAGCCTGATGAAGAAGGTCCGCGCATCATTTCCAGGATGGTGGAGGTCTTAGCATCCATGATAAAGCCAGCCCTACCAAATGAGAGAACCTTGGATCTGATCGTGGGCAATGCTAAGAACTGGGGGCATACTACGCTCATGATTCTGCAGGACCACTACCAAGACAGTTTGAGAGATCTGATGAAGGAGCTGACCGGGGAGCTGGATGCGGAGTGGCGAGAGGCTTTCGTGGTAGCCACGAGGTGGGCTAGACGCAACCTGACCCGCATTACTCAAGAGGTTCTGGACCACGCTGAAGCTTTGATCGCGTCATGTGTGGACACTGGGGGGGAGGAAGGAATAGAAGGGGAGACTGATGGTAACACGGCAGAGGGGGAGAAAAGGGTACAACAAGACCAGAGCACCGAGACAGGACAACAACAGGAGAAGGAGCAGGGAAGGACAAAGGCGGTGGGAAGACGCCGGGGTGCGGTACTCAGGGAGGAAGAATGCAACTTTCTACTGGAGATTGAGGAAGATTCGCTAGAGTCACGCCAAAAGGGGACACAGAAAGGTACCGACAAACAAAAGAAGGGGGTGACAAAGGAAAGAAGGGAGAAGCCAGACATGGTTTCCATTGGAGTTGGTCCGGAGACCCCGAAACCACAACGAGCCCCCCGAGCCACCTTGGTAGCCAAACTCTTGGACCGCGAGGTGATGGCGGTTCCACCAGTCCAGGAAAAAGAGGGGAGGAACCTCGCACATAATGGACAGCCGGTTAAGCCTGGAATGTACGCCACCCTTGATACCGACAGCAGCGCAACAGCACAGAGCACAGGTACACCAAGCTGACGAACAGTCCAGAGGTTCCATGGAGAGCCTGGGAAGACAATTTTCGGAGGAACTGTTTGACGCCATGACCTCAACACCGACAGCTGGGTTTAAGCCAGTTAAACACATAAAGACCAACCGCAAAATGATAGACTGGGGTTTCTGTGCACAAAAGAAATGGATTATCCTAGGGGATTCCAATTTGGCAAGAATCCCAAGACACAACTATCCAGATCTGCAGATTGACAGTTATCCCGGTGCCAACTTCCGTCATGCGGAGGCACTGATGGCCAAAGCCACAAGCCAGGTGACTGTCGAGAAGTTGGTGTTGGCCTTTGGATTAAACAGCCGGAACCAGAAGGCCAGAGAGACAGCTATTAAGCAGGTCCAGGCGGCAGTCCGACGAGCGAAGCGTAGGTTTCCATTTGCTGAGGTATGGATTCCTATGCTTAATTTTTCCTCCTCCTTGCCTTTCAATGAAAGGGAAACTCTTCGTCTGCTAAACGGGTATGTGTTTAAGAATCTACCGTTTATAGCAGCCCTACCAGCAGACAGGTTTCAGACAGAAAGTGACCATATCCACTGGACACACGAAACAGCCCAAGCTATGTTGGAACATTGGGCCTCTGCTTTAAACTTGACAGCCCCGTAAGCCTCATAGAGGAGGGGAGTCAAGGGCAGGGGTCCTTTGTTGATAGGAATGTTGTAGTCCTAGCAAAGAACTTCCGTCCCACACAAGCGCAGCTCGACCTCTTGGGAAAGGGCTTGACCTTCGTCCCGACACTAGATTTGGGTAAAAATCAGAAAAACCAATTAGGAATTGATGTACAAAACTATCATAGAAAAATAAAATTAGCTGACTTTTTTAGGAATTCCAATTCGAAAAGGCAGGAGTCACGTCCTTTTACACCACCGTCTCTTTGGAGCCCCCCTGAAACACGCATACGCATGGAAATCAAAAATTTGGTACAGAAAGATAACTTGGAGTTCAATAAGGTTCTCAAATTTGGCCGTGAGAGTCCGAATTTAACGGTAGAGGAGGTCAAAGCACTAAGACAACTAAGGGCAAACAAACACATAGTTATTAAAGCAGCGGACAAGGGGAGCGCGGTGGTCGTTATGGGACGGGATCAATATGTTTTTGAGGTCGAGCGTCAGTTAAATGATGCGACTTATTATAGGAAACTGGATGGGCCGATATTTCATACAACAATACCTTTAGTTCATTCAATATTGGATACATTAAAAGACAGGAAATTTATTAATAAAAAACAACACGATTACCTTAAAGGGGAGAAGAATCCGAGAGAACGGAGGTTTTACATCCTTCCAAAAATTCATAAAGATCTGGATAAGTGGACAATACCACACGAAATACCACCGGGAAGACCAATTGTATCAGATTGTGGATCAGAAACCTATCAGACAGCTGAATTCATAACTTATTATTTAAATCCACTATCGGTTATCCATCCTTCCTATATTAAGGACACGTATCATTTCATTGATATAATTAAAACATTAAAACTTCCTAGGAATGCAATCTTTTTTAGTGCGGACGTAGAAAGCTTATATACAAATATAGACATTCAAGCGGGGTTACAAGCGGTTAAAAGGATTTTTGAAAAACACCCAAATCCCGAGAGACCAGATGAAGAGGTCTTGAAACTGTTGGAAATAAATTTAACTAAAAATGACTTTCTTTTTAATGGCAAATACTATCTTCAAATTAAAGGGACAGCCATGGGGAAACGATTTGCCCCAGCTTACGCCAACATATTCATGGCAAACTGGGAGGAAGAAGTCTTTGCTAAATGTCCTAAAAGGCCTCTTCATTATTATAGGTACCTTGACGATCTATGGGGGATTTGGGGTTATTCAGAGGAGGACTTTGAAGAATTTATGAAAATTTTAAACACTCATGACCCGTCAATAAAACTCAAATACGTAACGAATCAACAAACAATAGATTTCCTAGACACAACAGTTTATAAAGGACCTGCTTTTGATGACAATGGAACTCTGGATGTGAAGGTATTCTTTAAAGAAACGGATACACATGCATTATTATTTAGAAAAAGCTTCCATCCAAGACATACGTTAGAGGCATAATTAAGTCTCAATTGTTGCGGTTCTACAGGATTTGTACGCAAAGAAATTGTTTTTGGGAAGCTGTGAGGATTTTATTTGGGGCCCTAAGGAAGAGAGGCTACACAAGATCCTTCCTTAAACAATGCCTTCACACTTTCGGGGAGAAGAAAAAACAAATTCAGAGGAATTCAATTATTCCATTAGTCACAAAATTTTCTTCTATGAGTCTTAAATTGAATCATACCTTAAAGGATAATTTCCAGATGTTGGTGGGTAATACGGGGATCTTGGATGGACATCAAGTCATCTCAGCCTATAGGAAAAAATAGGAATTTAAAAGACATTTTAGTTAGAGCCAAATTAGACCCGTTACAACCACCTAAGGTCAAGGATTTGGATGGAGTTCTCAGTTGTTAAGGTTGTACGTAATAGAATAAATAAGAAAATGTTTGCGATAAACCAAGAGTTTACGCCACGGTCATCAAACTGTGTATATATGATTTATTGTAAACGATGTAGAAAACAATATATTGGAGAGACAAGTAACTCCATACGGACACGTATGTGGCAACATAGATTTAATATTCAAAGGAGGAGACATATGGATACTCCCTTAGTTAGGCATTTTGTGTTACATGGTCTGCAGATGCTTCGGGTGGCTGGGATACAGGGGAATTCAACTTGGACACGGGACACAAAGACGTAGTGTAGAACGACAATGGATTTTTATAGGTTACAAACTCTAGAACCATTTGGCCTTAATGTCAAATATAACTGATCCCCTGTATTCTGAAGCATAATGGTGATGGCTGAATCATAATTATGGTGGAGCGGCTTGGCTTGAGAATCAGGGTGTAACTCCAATTGGATGTGTAGGGCCGAATTTTATTTTTTCTATTTTATTTGTTTGTTTTTTCTTTTTTCCTTTCTTCTTGCCTACCCTAACCTCTCCTTCCCTCTCTCCTAACCCTAACCTAACCCCTTCCTCTTGCCCTACTAAACCTAACCTCCCCCCCTCCTCTTGCCTAACCCTAACCACTCCTTTCCTTTATTCCTAACCCTAACCTCTCCCTCTCCTCTTGCCTAACCCTAACCACTCCTTTTCCTCTATTCCTTACCCTAACCTCCCCCCCTCCTCTTGCCTAACCCTAACCACTCCTTCCCTCTATGCCTTACCCTAACCTCACCTAACCTTGGTTTCCTTTCCTAACCCTAAGTTCTTAATTTCAATTTTAAGTTTCTTATTTTTCATTTTTTTAGGGTTTTATCAATTTTTATATTTTTTTATATATTTCGGTTTATTGTTATTTTTATTCTTTTATTTTTGTTTTACTTTTATTTTTATTTATTTTTATAGGTTTTTTCTTTTAATTTTGATATTTAACTATTTACAATTCAAAAAACTATTTACAATCTAAATCTATTACAAGTACAAAGTATTTACAATTAAAAAACTATTTATGAATTTAAAAACTATTTACAAAGTTCATAAATACAAGAATAAGTTTAAATACTATTTATATACATATTAAAATTCATTCAGCAACTATAGGTTTAAAAGTCATTATGGGGAAAGCAACGAAACTTACGAGGCAAAGCCAAAATAAAAAAGAAGAGATCGAAGCCAAGCCACGCTATAATAGCACAGTTTCACTGCCACTGAGCTCATTTCAGCTCCAGCCATCGACCGAGCAACACCTCATCGCTCTGCAAGCTGAACTTTTCATATTTATCGTTTTTTCAAGGTTTTTCGTTTTTGAAGGTGCCCATCGCCTGAGAAGACTCGATTAGAGTCGAAAACGTCGCGACCTTGGGCACGTTTTACTTTTTGGATAAAAAACAAGGGAGTTTTTGTTTTTTAAACTTTTCTTTTTTATCGCCTAGAGCGAAATCTAAATAGAGTTGTTTCGCTGCTAGCTTCAGTTTGAGCAGTAGTTTTTAGTTGTTTGGAAGTGTAATTTTTGTTTTTTGTTTTTATGGATGATGGCTGAGTGGACAGTTGTCCGTTACGGCCGACGGGGGGCCCGCCGCCCCCCCACAGGATTTTCGAACCCGGGACTGGGAGGGAACTGGTTCCAGGTGGGGGGCCCGTGCATACCCGGACCCCCAGCGTGGGGGACCGGCTCATGACCCTCTCCCTAACCCTAACCCTAACCCTAACCCTAACCCTAACCCTAACCTAACCATAGACTCACCTATGGCCCTAACCCCTAACCCTAACCCCAACCACTTTCCCTAACCACTTACTTGTATACTCCTTTACCTGTTACCCTAACCCTAATCTTTATTGTTTCTAACCCTAATCATTTCAACCTGGCTTGAACCTTTACTTACCTTTTTCTTTTCTGAAAAAATCACTTACCTTTAACCCTACTTACCTATTACTCACCTGTTTTCATCCTTACGTATCCGGAACCTTTATGTTTATTCTTAATTTAATTTTATTTTTACTTACCTTATATGATAAAAAATAAGTTAAGGACAATTTCATTCATTAAAAATAAGGTCAGACTACTTTTATTATTCTCATTATGATCACTGGTAAAAATTAAAATACAAATTGTAAATAGTTGAGTGTTGGTAAGAAAAACATAAATACATAAAAAAAGCTTAAAAATTTAAAAATACATAAAAATTGTTGTTTTACAATGATTGTACCATCTGTAAATACTTAATGTTGTCATTTATTTCATCTTTGAGGTTTATTCTATGTTAAAAAGACATTGTAAATACACACTTGGTCATTTATTTAATTTCTTTAAGTTCATTTTATGTAAAAACATAATTTTGTCATTGATTTCATTTTTTAATGTCTATTCGGTGTAAATATCATTGTAAAAAACATAATGCTGTCATTTAATTTATTTTTTAAGTTTATTCTATGTATAAAACCATTGTATATAGTTAAAATGCGTGTACCGGGAACTTACCGGGGACTTACCGGACACGAAAAGGGGCGGAGCCTGGTAAGCATATATAAGGAGGAGGAGAGCAGGAGCTCACTTCGGCCAGGACTCTAGGATGAGAGCAGATAGAGACTGGAGTTATTATTCAGTATTGTTTTTTGGTGTGCAAGGCCTGAAGAAGACCCAGTAGGGTCGAAAACGTCGCCCGCACACCTTATTTTATCTGTAAATTTATTTTTTTTTTTATTTTTTATTTTTATCTTGTTGTAAAAAATAAATATATTTTTTTTGGAAAAAACATTTCGAAGCCTTATTATTTATTCACAGTTTTACAGTTTTTCCTTTCCTCATTTTTGGGAAAGTGTTTTTATTTTAATTCTGGAGTATGGAGGATTGGACAACGGTCCGATACGGCAGACGCCGTCGTCGAGAGCCTGAGCAGCCTTCGCGGGACTGGGGATACGGGAGGTCTACCGGGTGGAGGGCCAGCGCACCCTCCCTCCCTTACCGGAGGGGGTACTTCCCACACCCTAACCAGCCAGTGCCGCCCCCGCGGGCCACCTGGTTCTCCGGTCCCCGCTACAGATCTTATGCTGACGTGGTTCGCCAGGGAGTTTTTCAGCCATCCCGTTCCGGATTTTCTGCTAGGAGTGGGGAGCCAGAGATACGGAGGCAAGCCGCGGACCCTACCTTCGGACGCCTGATCCGGAAGATCTACGCGGTGACCAAGACGGTTCACCACCTTCAGAATGTGGCTCCTAAGCCTGGGAAAGAGGAGCCCCGTATGATCACTCGGATGGTGGAGGTCCTGTCCGGGATGATTAAGCCTGCAGCGCCAACACGGCGGACGAGTGACCTCAATCACGGGTAATGCCAAGAATTGGGGCCACAACACGTGCCTCATTCTTATGGAACATTACGAGAATTGCCTGGAGGAGTTTTTGGAGGACTTGAGAGGCTTCCTGACACCGGATTGGAAGAGAGCTTTCGAGGTGGCAGTGAGATGGGCCCGTAAAAACCTCCCGAGGATTTCGCAGGATGCTATTGATCACACAGAGGCTCTGATTACGGCACGTCTGGAGGGTCAGAACCCAACTAGTGTTCCCCAACAGCAGACCACAACTGCAGCACGGATCCAGGAACCAGCTCAGGACCAGTCCCGGAGCCGGGGCCCAGCCCAGGGTCAGCCCCAGACCCGTGAACCACCGAGGGTTTCCCAACGGCAGAACGCACCCTCAGCTCAGACCCGGGACCAGCCCCAGATGAGGACAGCGGCCACCAATACCGGGGACCAGGAGGAGCAGCCCCGGGACCAGCAGGAGTGGTTCCAGGTCCCTTCCCCATCTGGATCCAGGGCAGGTGATCCCCCCCAGGATCGGAGAGAGATCAGGGGGAGGTACAGGAGAATTAGGGGCACGGTGTTGACGGAGGACAGCATCGTGGAGGAGCCAGAACCGACCCATCAAGACGAGGAGCGGGAGACATTGGCCCTTCGTTCCCCCACGCATGCAGATCTTGAAGCCCTCTTTGATGAACTTCATCGGGAGGAGGAGGAAGAGGAGCGAGCCAGAGCCTCTACCCCACCAGGGAGCTTGGGCAGGACGGCAGCTCAGGTCCACAGGGACTCTGATGATGAGAATGAGGAGTTTGTGGACTCACCTGATCATTTTGTGCAGCGGGAGCCACAGAGGTTCAGGGTGTTTAGGCACCCTACCACACAACGGAAGTTGACCGACTGGTCCTTGGAGGTGTACAGGAAGTGGCTCATCGTGGGAGACTCCAATTTGTGTAGCTTCCCAGATTTTTTCAACCGAAACCTTCAGGTGGATTCCTTTCCAGGGGGCCATTTCAGGCATGGCCAGGCACTCATGGAAAAGATGGACCCACCACAGGATCTGGTGGTGGAGAAAATAATCCTGTCTTTTGGGAATAAATAGTCAGGGTCAACAAATGCAAGGAGACCACCATAAAAAATGTGCAAGGGGCAATCCGATCTACCAAAAAGCAGGTTTCCTTATGCAGGACATTTGGATCCCGCTAGCTTCAACTTTTCCTCAGCTTTGCCTCAGGAGGAGAAGGACAATCTCCAGGAACTCAACTGACTATCTGGAGAGGAATATGCCATTCATTCCTCTCTTGCCAGAAAGAAAATTTGAAACGGAATCAGATGATATCCACTGGACGGCGGAGACAGGTAAAGCAATGCTTGATCATTGGTTGAACTTTTTAAATGCCAGAACCCCCTGAGCCCTGCAAGAGGTGGGGGTCAATTGTTTGCCTTTTGTGCAGGGGGAGGAGGTTATGGTTTTAGCAAAAAATTTGTGCTTTCGGAATCACAGTACTCCCTCCTGTGCAAGGGTTTATCTTTTATTCAACAACTAGCATGGGCAGGGATGATAGGTGGCAATTCCAATGGGATATCCAAAATTATCACAGGAAAAATTAAATTGGTGAGTTATTTTGAAAACACAGGGGGGAAGGCAGATTTTACCATTTGTTGGTCCTTCCAATTGGACACCACCACTCGATAAATTACCGATTGAAGGTGAAAGAATTGATTGATTAAGGACTTAGATATGTTTAGAGCACATTACAAACCAATTACTGAAAATCGGAATATCTCACCACAAGAAATTAGGGCATTGGTATGAACTTCAAAACACGAAACAAATTGTGATTAAGCCAGCAGATAAGGGCTCAGCTGTGGTGATTATGAGGTAGAGAGCAGTATATATTTGAAGTGGAGCGCCAATTGAATGATGTTCACGTATTATAAGAAATTAGAAAAGCCAATGTATGTGGATACAATTCCAATGGTAACCCAAATTTTAGACTACTTAAAGAAGAAAAAATTTATTAATGCAAAACAAAGACAGTACCTAATGGGGGAGGGACAGCCTCGGGAGAGAAGGTTTTATATTTTGACCTAAAAATCCACAAGGACCCAGAGAAATGGTCAGTCCCACATGAGATTCCCCCGGGGAGGCCAATTGTTTCGGATTGTGGTAGCTGAAACATATTTTACTGCTGAGTATTTGGATTACTTTTTAAACCCATTGGCATCTAAACATCCCTGCCTACGTTAGGGATACCTATCATTTTATTGAAATTGTTAGCAGCCTTAGGATCCCATCTGAATTTTACTTTTTTCTATGGACGTGGATAATTGTATAACGAATATTCCAATTGATGCTGGTATCACGTGTGTAAAGAATATTTTGAGGAAGTATCCGGATCCAGGGCGACCGGATGACGAACTTTTGAGATTGCTGGAGATTAATCTAACTCGAAATGACTTTATGTTTCAATGGGGATTTTTATTTGCAAGTCAAAGGGACAGCGATGGGAAAGAAGTTTGCCCCAGCGTATGCCAATATTTTTATGGCAAACTGGGAGAGAGGAAGCGTTGCTCAAAGTGTGATAAAAAACCAGCTCACTATTTACGTTATCTCGGATGACATTTGGGGTATTTGGGTGGGATCCATGGAAGAATTTACAGATTTTGTGGCCATATTGAATTCCCATGATCCGTCCATAAAATTGAAAACAGAAATGAATGCAGATTCAATTGATTTTTTAGATACCACGATTTTTAAAGGCCAGAGTATGCCATAAATTTCAAGTTGGATATTAAAGTTTTCTTCAAAAGTACAGGATACTCATGCATTATTGCATAGGAATAGCTTTCATCCTAAGCATACGTTTAAAGGGATAGTTAAATCTCAGCTTCTCAGATTTAAACGTATCTGCACAAGGGAGCCAGATTTTTGGGAAGCAGTTCGGGCCTTATTTGGAGCCCTCAGGAAGAGGGGGTATTCCAAGTCCTTTTTGGGTCATTGCCTTAAAACTTTGGGGATAGAAGGGACAGGAATCATGGGGATACAATTGCATTAGTTTCTACATTTCTTCAGTGGGGAAGGTTTTGAATCATAAATTGAAGTCAAATTTCACGGGTATACTAGGACAGAATCAGGTTTTTTGTAATTCGAAAATACTATCAGCCTACAGGCGAAACAAGAATTTGAGGGATATTTTGGTCCGAGCTAAACTGCCATCATTAATCAGAGAAAAACCATTATATTGGAACCTCAGTTTTCAAGACTAAATTTGTTAAAAATAACAGAATGGGACAATTTATAAAATTCAACAGGGATTTAGTCCGAGATCTGAAAATTGTGTGTATGTCATATTTTGCTCGGAATGTAAAATACAATATGTGGGTGAAACAAAGAATAAGTTGTCAACACGAATGTATCAACATAGATACAATGTTAGGAATAAGCGAGACGTAGAAACACCGTTGGTTAAGCATTTTTTGGAGCATGGACTGTTAGCTATGAGGATGGCTGGATTGCAGAAGGATGTTAATTGGTCTGACAGTGTGAGAAAAAGTTGGGAAAAACGTTGGATATTTCGGTTGGGGACAAAGCAACCTTTTGGATTGAATGTTAAATACAATTGATAGGTATTTACTCACCTTATTACTTACCTTGGTCTTTCTTCAACACTAATCTGGCTGTTTACGTACCTGTCATCTCAAATCTTGGATAGTACTTACCTTTAAATTCTTTACCTTACCTATATACTTACCTGTGTTTTCAACTCCTAATACTTACCTGTATACTTACTTCCTGACCCTAGCCCTAACCACTTACCCTAACCCTAACTGCATACCCTAACCCTAACCACCTACTGGTATCTTGCCCTAACCCTAACCCAACCCTCACCTATGGCCCTAACCCTAACCACTTACCCTTACCCTAACCACTTTCTTGTATCTTGCCCTAAACCTAACCATAGACTCACCTATGGCCCTAACCCCTAACCCTAACCCCAACCACTTTCCCTAACCACTTACTTGTATACTCCTTTACCTGTTACCCTAACCCTAATCTTTATTGTTTCTAACCCTAATCATTTCAACCCTGGCTTGAACCTTTACTTACCTTTTTCTTTTCTGAAAAAATCACTTACCTTTAACCCTACTTACCTATTACTCACCTGTTTTCATCCTTACGTATCCGGAACCTTTATGTTTATTCTTAATTTAATTTTATTTTTACTTACCTTATATGATAAAAAATAAGTTAAGGACAATTTCATTCATTAAAAATAAGGTCAGACTACTTTTATTATTCTCATTATGATCACTGGGTAAAAATTAAAATACAAATTGTAAATAGTTGAGTGTTGGTAAGAAAAAACATAAATACATAAAAAAAAGCTTAAAAATTTAAAAATACATAAAAATTGTTGTTTTACAATGATTGTACCATCTGTAAATACTTAATGTTGTCATTTATTTCATCTTTGAGGTTTATTCTATGTTAAAAAAGACATTGTAAATACACACTTGGTCATTTATTTAATTTCTTTAAGTTCATTTTATGTAAAAACATAATTTTGTCATTGATTTCATTTTTTAATGTCTATTCGGTGTAAATATCATTGTAAAAACATAATGCTGTCATTTAATTTATTTTTTAAGTTTATTCTATGTATAAAACCATTGTATATAGTTAAAATGCGTGTACCGGGAACTTACCGGGGACTTACCGGACACGAAAAGGGGCGGAGCCTGGTAAGCATATATAAGGAGGAGGAGAGCAGGAGCTCACTTCGGCCAGGACTCTAGGAGAGAGCAGATAGAGCCTGGTTGCTTCATTGTATATATTTTTTTTGGTGTGCTAGGCCTGAAGAAGACCTTTTACGGTCCGAAACGTCGCCGCTAGGGCACACCTTGTTTTATTTCGAAAAGGTTTTTATTTTATTTCATTTTTTATTGTAAATAATAAAAATTTAATTTTTGAAAAATTTAAAGCCTCATTTTTCCTTTCCTCATTTTGGGAAGAGTTTTTATTTACCTTTTTTTGGGAGGATGGACGAGTGGACGACGGTCCGATACGGCCGACGCCGTCGCCGGGAGCCTCAACAGCCGTTCCGGGACTGGGGATAACGGGAGGCCTGCCGGTGGGGGGCCAGAGCACCCTCCCTCCCGTACCGGAGGGAGTTTTTCCCACACCCTAACCAGCGAGTGCCACCCCCGCGGGCCACCTGGTTCTCCGGTCCCCGATACAGGTCCTATGCTGACGTGGTTCGCCAGGGAGGGGTTCAGCCAGCCCGTTCCAGATTTCCTGCTAGGAGTGGAGAGCCAGAGATACGGAGGCAAGCTGCGGATCCTACTTCGGACGCCTGATCCGGAAAATCTACGCGGTGACCAAGACGGTACACCACCTTCAGAATGTGGCTCCTAAGCCTGGAAAGAGGAGCCCCGGATGATAACCCGCATGGTGGAGGTCCTGTCCGGGATGATCAAGCCTGCAGCACCAACACGGCGGACAAGCTGACCTCATCGCGGGAAATGCCATGAATTGGGGCCACAACACATGCCTCATTCTCATGGAGCATTACGGAGAAGTGTCTTGAGGAATTTTTGGAGGACTTAAGCGGCTTCCTTACTTCGGATTGGAAGAGAGCTTTCGAGGTGGCAGTGAGATGGGCGCGAAAAAATCTCCCCAGGATTTCACAAGATGCATTGATCACACGGAGGCAGTGATCACAGCACGGATGGAGGGTCGGGACCCAACCAGGGTTCCCCAACAGCAGGCTACAACTGCAGCGCAGACCCAGGATCCAGTTCGAGACCAGCACCGGGACCGGGACGCAGCTCGGGACCAGCCCCAGACCCGGATCCAGCAGGGTTCCCCGAAGGCGGAACGCGTCCCTAGCCCAGACCCAGGACCAGCCCCAGAGGAGGACAGCGGCCACCAATACAGGTGACCAGGATGAGCAGCCCCGGGACCAACAGGAGTGGTTTCGGGCTCCTTCCCCATCGGGATCCACTACAGGAGAACCCCCCCAGGATCGGAGAGAAGTGAGGGGGAGGTCTAGGAGAATTAGAGGCACAGTGTTGATGGAGGACAGCATTGTGGAGGAAGCCAGAACCGAGCCCATCGAGATGGTGAAAGCAGACCAGCAGCTCATCATTCCCCCACGATTCAGATCTGGAAGCCCTTTTGATGAGCTCCATCGGGAAGAGGAGGAGCAAGTGGAGCTTACCTACCCCACAAGGGAGCTGGGCAGGACTGTAGCTCAGGTCCACCGGGCAGTCGGATGATGAGAATGAGGAGTTGTGGGACTCACCTGATCATTTTGTGCAAGCGGGAGCCACAGAGGTTAGGGTGTTTAGGCACCCTACGACACAACGGAAGTTGACCGACTGGTCCTTGGAGGTGTACAGGAAGTGGCTCGATTGTGGGAGACTCCAATTTGTGTAGCTTCCCAGATTTTTTCAACCGAAACCTTCAGGTGGAGTCCTTTCCAGGGGGCCATTTCAGGCATGGCCAGGCACTCATGGAAAAGATGGACCCACCACAGGATCTGGTTGGTGGAGAAATAATCCTGTCTTTTGGAATAAATCAGTAGGGTCAACAAATGTAAGGAGACCACCATAAAAATGTGCAAGGGGCACTCCGATCCTACCAAAAAGCGGTTTCCTTATGCGGACATTTGGATCCCGCTACTAACTTTTCTTCGCTTTACCTCAGGAGGAGAAGGACAATCTCCAGGAACTCAATGACTATCCTGGAGAGGAACATGCCATTCATTCCTCTCTTGCCAGAAAGTGAATTTGAAACAGGAAGCGGATGATATCCACTGGACGCATGAGACAGGTAAAGCAATGTTGATCATTGGTTGAACTTTTTAAATGCCAGAACCCCCTGAGCCCTGAAGAGGTGGGGGTTAATGGTTTGCCTTTTGTGCAGGGGGAGGAGGTCATGGTTTTAGCAAAAATTTTGCACTTTCTGAATCACAGTACTCCTCCTGTGCAAGGGCTTGTCTTTTATTCCAACAACTAGCATGGGCAGGGATGATAGGATGGCAATTCCAATGGGATATCCAGAATTACCACAGAAAAATTAAATTGTGCAAGTTACTTTCAAAACAAAGGGGGTAGGCAGATTTTACCATTTGTTGGTCCTTCCAATTGGACACCACCACTCAAACAAATTACCAATTGAGGTGACAGAATTGATTGATGAGGACTTAGATATGTTTAGAGCACATTACAAACCAAATAGGGAAAATGGAATATTTCACCACAAGAAATTAGGGCATTGGTATGAACTTCAAAACACGAAACAAATTGTGATTAAGCCAGCAGATAAGGGTTCAGCTGTGGTGATTATGAGTAGAGAGCAGTATATATTTGAAGTGGAGCGCCAATTGAATGATGTTACTTATTATAAGAAATTAGAAAAGCCAATGTTTGTGGATACAATTCCAATGGTTACTCCAAATTTTAGACGAATTAAAGAAGAAAAAATTTATTAATGAAAAACAAAGACAGTATCTAAGGGGGGAGGGACAACCTCGGGTAGAGAAGATTTTATATTTTACCTAAAATCCACTAAGGACCCAGGAAAATGGTCAGTCCCCTATGAGATTCCCCCAGGGAGACCAATTGTTTCCGATTGTGGTAGTGAAACATATTTTACTACGGAGTATTTGGATTACTTTTTGAACCCATTGGCGTCGAAACATCCTGCCTATGTTAGGGATACGTATCATTTTATTGAAATGGTTAGCAGCCTTAGGATCCCATCTGAGTTTTACTTTTTTTCTATGGATGTGGATAATTTGTATACGAATATTCCAATTGATGCTGGTATCACGTGTGTAAAAATATTTTTGAAAGTATCCGGATCCAGAGAGACCGGATGAGGAACTTTTGAGATTGCTGGAGATTAATTTAACTCGAAATGATTTTATGTTCAATGGGGATTTTTATTTGCAAGTCAAAGGGACAGCGATGGGAAAGAAGTTTGCCCCAGCTTATGCCAATATTTTCATGGCAAACTGGGAGAGGGAAGTGTTCTCAAAGTGTGATAAAAAACCAGCTTATTATTTACGTTATCTCGATGACATTTGGGGTATTTGGGTGGGATCCATGGAAGAATTTGCAGATTTTGTGGCCATATTGAATTCCCATGATCCGTCCATCAAATTGAAAACAGAAATTAATGCAGATTCAATTGATTTTTTAGATACCACCGTTTTTAAAGGTCCAGAGTATGCCAGAAATTTCAAATTGGATGTAAAAGTTTTCTTCAAAAGTACGGATACTCATGCACTGTTGCATAGAAATAGTTTTCATCCCAAGCACTACGTTTAGAGGAATAGTTAAATCTCAGCTTCTCAGATTTAAACGTATATGCACAAGGGAAACAGATTTTTGGGAAGCGGTTCGGGTCTTATTTGGAGCCCTAGGAGAAGAGGGGGTATTCTAGGCGCTTTTTGGGTCATTGCCTTAAAACCTTTTGGAGGATAGAAAGGGACAGAAATCATGGGGATACCATTGCATTGTCCACATTTTCTTCACTGGGGAAGGTTCTGAATCATAATTGAAGTCGAATTTCAAGGATAGTTTGGGACAGAATCATGTTTTTAGTAATTCAAAAATAATTATCAGCCTACAGGCGAAACAAGAATTTGGGGGATATTTTGGTCCGAGCTAAATTGCCATCACTAATTCGGGAAAAGCCATTGATGTTGGAACCTCAGTTTCAAGGCTGAAAATTTGTCAAAATAACAAGAATGGGTCAATCTATAGAATTCAACAGGGATTTAGTCCGAGATCTGAAAATTGTGTGTATGTCATATTTTGCTCGGAATGTAAAATACAATATGTGGGTGAAACAAAGAATAAGTTGTCAACACGAATGTATCAACATAGATACAATGTTAGGAATAAGCGAGACGTAGAAACACCGTTGGTTAAGCATTTTTTGGAGCATGGACTGTTAGCTATGAGGATGGCTGGATTGCAGAAGGATGTTAATTGGTCTGACAGTGTGAGAAAAAGTTGGGAAAAACGTTGGATATTTCGGTTGGGGACAAAGCAACCTTTGGATTGAATGTTAAATACAATTGATAGGTATTTACTCACCTTATTACTTACCTTGGTCTTTCTTCAACACTAATCTGGCTGTTTACGTACCTGTCATCTCAAATCTTGGATAGTACTTACCTTTAAATTCTTTACCTTACCTATATACTTACCTGTGTTTTCAACTCCTAATACTTACCTGTATACTTACTTCCTGACCCTAGCCCTAACCACTTACCCTAACCCTAACTGCATACCCTAACCCTAACCACCTACTGGTATCTTGCCCTAACCCTAACCCAACCCTCACCTATGGCCCTAACCCTAACCACTTACCCTTACCCTAACCACTTTCTTGTATCTTGCCCTAACCTAACCATAGACTCACCTATGGCCCTAACCCCTAACCCTAACCCCAACCACTTTCCCTAACCACTTACTTGTATACTCCTTTACCTGTTACCCTAACCCTAATCTTTATTGTTTCTAACCCTAATCATTTCAACCCTGGCTTGAACCTTTACTTACCTTTTTCTTTTCTGAAAAAATCACTTACCTTTAACCCTACTTACCTATTACTCACCTGTTTTTCATCCTTACGTATCCGGAACCTTTATGTTTATTCTTAATTTAATTTTATTTTTACTTACCTTATATGATAAAAAATAAGTTAAGGACAATTTCATTCATTAAAAATAAGGTCAGACTACTTTTATTATTCTCATTATGATCACTGGGTAAAAATTAAAATACAAATTGTAAATAGTTGAGTGTTGGTAAGAAAAAACATAAATACATAAAAAAAAGCTTAAAAATTTAAAAATACATAAAAATTGTTGTTTTACAATGATTGTACCATCTGTAAATACTTAATGTTGTCATTTATTTCATCTTTGAGGTTTATTCTATGTTAAAAAAGACATTGTAAATACACACTTGGTCATTTATTTAATTTCTTTAAGTTCATTTTATGTAAAAACATAATTTTGTCATTGATTTCATTTTTTAATGTCTATTCGGTGTAAATATCATTGTAAAAACATAATGCTGTCATTTAATTTATTTTTTAAGTTTATTCTATGTATAAAACCATTGTATATAGTTAAAATGCGTGTACCGGGAACTTACCGGGGACTTACCGGACACGAAAAGGGGCGGAGCCTGGTAAGCATATATAAGGAGGAGGAGAGCAGGAGCTCACTTCGGCCAGGACTCTAGGAGAGAGCAGATAGAGACTGGAGTTATTATTCAGTATTGTTTTTGGTGTGCAAGGCCTGAAGAAGACCCAGTAGGGTCGAAACGTCGCCCGCACACCTTATTTTATCTGTAAATTTATTTTATTTTTTTATTTTTTTATTTTTATCTTGTTGTAAAAAATAAATATATTTTTTTTGGAAAAAACATTTCGAAGCCTTATTATTTATTCACAGTTTTACAGTTTTTCCTTTCCTCATTTTTGGGAAAGTGTTTTTATTTTTAATTCTGGAGTATGGAGGATTGGACAACGGTCCGATACGGCAGACGCCGTCGTCGAGAGCCTGAGCAGCCTTCGCGGGACTGGGGATACGGGAGGTCTACCGGGTGGAGGGCCAGCGCACCCTCCCTCCCTTACCGGAGGGGGTACTTCCCACACCCTAACCCTAACCCTAACCCCCTAACCCTAACCCTAACCCTAACCCCCTAACCCTAACCCTAACCCTAACCCTTTTATATTTCCTAAACCTAACCAATTTTATTCTAATTGCCTAAACCTAACCCTTTTATATCTCCTAAACCTAACCATTTTTCTTTTAATTGCCTAAACCTAACCCGTTTATATTTTCCTAATCCCAACCCTGTTATATTTCCTAAACCTAACCAATTTTATTCTAATTGCCTAAACCTAACCCTTTTATATCTCCTAAACCTAACCATTTTTCTTTTAATTGCCTAAACCTAACCCATTTATATTTTCCTAATCCCAACCCTGTTATATTTCCTTAACCTAACCATTTTTCTTCTAATTGCCTAAACCTAACCCTTTTATATTTTCTAAGCCTAACCATTATTCTTTTACTTGCCTAAACCTAAAACTTTTGTTAATTTGCCTAAACCTTTTTTATTTTGCCTAACCCTTAAAAAGAAGAAGAAGGGAAGGCATTTCATGTTGGTAACTCGACAGGAGCAGCAGCAGTACATGTTGTCTAGCTTATTTGGTTTTTGTATTGTTGCCCAGCCTGAAGAAGATCCTGAGTGATCGAAACGTCGCGATTGGGCACAATTTTTAGTTGATTTTTGGTTTTTTGATATAATACCTCTTATAAGAGAAGATATTTGAGTTTTTTTTCAATATTTTTTTTACAAAACCTCTATTAAGAGAAGATATTTGAGTTTTTTCAATCTTTTTACTAGAACCTCTTTAAAAGAGAAGTTACTTGAGTTGTTTTAGTTTTTTTCAAGGTTTTTTTTACAAAACTAATTTAATAATTTAATTCTTTTCATTTATATTTACAACATTAAAAAAATATTTTGATTTATTCATTTCATTGATTTATATATACAACTTAAAATAACACACACCCATCACTCCTTGGCTATCATGGCCTTTGAGCAGGAGGATGGGTGGCAGCTGGTTCGTCACGGGAGGAGGGGTCGCCCCCGCGACAGAACCTATGACCTTCGACCCCAACAACATGGCCAGCTTGGTCATCATGGGACCGGGGAGGGAGGGAAGCCAGAGGGGGGGCCCGTGCACTTCCCGGCCCTCGAGAGGGGGGCGGGCTAACCCTTTGCCTAACCCTAACCCTAACCCTAACCCTAACCCTAACCCTAACCCTCTTTGGTAGAGAAGATATTTTGGTTTTCTATATAATACCTCTTTAGAGAGAAGATATTTGAGTTTTTTTTCAATTCTAATACAGTACCTCTGTAATAGAGAAGGTATTTGAGTTATTTTTTTAGTTTTTTCAATTTTTTTACAAAAATAATTTAAAAATTTAATTCATTCTTATCATTTATATATACAACACTTTAAAAAAATAATTTAAGTTATTTATTTCATTCATTTATATATACAACTTTAAAACACACACCCATCACTCCTTGGCCATCATGGCCTTTGACCAGGAGGATGGGTGGCAGCTGGTTCGTCGCGGGAGGAGGGGTCGCCCCCGCGACAGAACCTATGACCTTCGACCCCAACAACATGGCCAGGCTTGGTCATCATGGGACCGGGGAGGGAGGGAAGCCGGAGGGGGGGCCCGTGCATTTCCCGACCCTCATCGTGGGGGACGGGCTAACCCTTTGCCTAACCAGCCAGTGCCACCCTTTGGTGCCTCTTCCTTCTCGCGTCCTCCCCCCTTGCCACCAAGGTCTTGGGGACCACTAACCAGGTCGTACGCGGACGTCACACGACCAGCCAATCCCGGAGGTTTTTTGAATAACAGGGATTTTGAGCAAGGGTCTTTGAAAGGGAAAAGGGGAAGAGACTTACAGTCTAGAGGGGAGGCGCGGGGTACATCCCTGCTAGCCCAAAATTTGGTAGATTGGCGAGACAAATTAAGAAAGTGATTAAGATTGTCCACCATCTGCAGAATGTCACAGAGGACTCAGGGAAACCGCAGCCCTTGATGATAGCCAGGATGGTGGAAGTCCTGGCTACGGTTATTAAGCCAGCGGCTCCCAAGGCTAAGACCGCTGAGATGATTCTTGGCAATGCCAAAAACTGGGGCTACACCTCAATGATCATTCTACAAGACCATTATGAAGAGGCCTTGGAAGAGGCCCTGAGGGATCTCACCCCAGACCCCAGCCTCCGTTGGAAGGAGGTTTTTGAAGTGGCCACCAGATGGGCAATTAAGAACCTGCCACGGCTGCCGCAAGAGGTTGTGGACCATGCTGAGGCGCTGGTCGCGGCAGCCCTGGAACCTATGCCACAAGACAGACAGACTAACACCGGGGGACTAACGGACGAACCCGAACAACCAACATTGGGGAGACAGACACAAGAGGAGGTTGAGTCCCTGGAAGAGGTGGTTGTGCCCCCAGGGAGGGGAAAACAGACACAGGGACCTCCCAGGACTAGGGACGGATCCTCCCAAGTGGATCCACAAGACGGTCCTCCTGCCCCACAAACGACCGCTGCAGTCCCACTGGACAGGGGACAAGAGACAACGATTAGGACAGATCAGCAGACACAAACCGGGGTTATCACACGGGGGAAGGGTCGACAGAACAGACAGGAACATCCGGAGATTAAGGAACTGGAGGATGGGGAACATGTAGCACCACCTGTCTTGCCAGAACCTCCAAAGGAACGGAGGGGCAACAGAGGGCGACAAACGGTCTCGGAACCAAGGGCGGAGGGAGGACAGCCAGCAGGGGATGTTTCACTCGCAGGGCCTCCTCCCAGGGAAATTACGAGGCAGACCCAAGTTCCTCTGGGTCCCATTGAGGATGACCCCTTTGCAGCTTATCCTTGGGAAAAGGTTAGAGATGCGGTGGGCATGATGGTTTTTTCAGGGGGCCAACCAGGGTCTGGGCCCATCACTTCCCCTGTTCACTCCCGGGAAGTGCGTAGACACTCCCAGGAGGCGCATCAGAATTAATAGGAAGTCATTGGATTGGACACAGTCTGTTACAAATAGTCATAAACGAGTAAAAGGTGGCAATACAAATTTAACAGAAAAACAAGACATTAATATTACAGAAAAACAGAAGGGAAACCAATAATAATTGGAGGAATTAGGGGAAATGCAGCTTTAAGGCGTTTTTAGTCTTGGCCCTGGATGGATTAAAATAGGCGTTTTTTAGTCTTTTCCATCTCAGGTGCATAGTTGTTTGTCTAGTGCGTGTGGAAAATAAAAGGCTTTTTGTAGCCTTTTTATTGGTGGAACATGAAAAGCGTTTTGTAGTAGGTTCCCCAACTTTATTATTTTTAATACTTACTTGTCTTCATATTCCTAATCCCAACCCTTTTATAATTCCTAAACTTAACCATTTTTCTACTTATTGCCTAAACCTAAACCTTTTATATCTCCTAAACCTAACCATTTTCTTCTTATTGCCTAAACCTAACCCGTTTGTGGGTTCTTAATCCCAACCCTTTAATATTTCCTAAACTTAACCATTTTTCTGCTTATTGCCTAAACCTAACCCTTTTATATCTCCTAAACCTAACCATTTTCTGCTTTTTGCCTAAACCTAACCCGTTTGTGGGTTCTTAATCCCAACCCTTTAATATTTCCTAAACTTAACCATTTTTCTTCTTATTGCCTAAACCTAACCCTTTTATATCTTCTAAACCTATCCATTATTCTTTTAATTGCCTAAACCTAACCCTTTATAATTTCTTAACCTAAAACTTTTATTAGTTTGCCTAAACCTTTTTCAGTTTGCCTAAACCTTTTTTAGTTTGCCTAAAACCTTAATAAGAAGTAGAAGGGAAGGCATTTCACTTTGGAACTCGACATGAGCAGCAGCATTACTTGTTGACTAACTCATTTTGTATTTAACCATTATTTCTTTTATTTGCCTAAACCTTAAGAAGGCATTTCACTTTGGAGCTTGACAGGAGCAGCAGCAGTACGTGCTGACTAGCTCATTTAGTTTTTTCATTGTTGCCCAGCCTGAAGAAGATCCATATTGATCGAAACGTCGCGATTGGGCACAATTTTGATTTGATTTTTGGATATAATACCTCTTAAAGAGAAGACATTTGAGTTTTTTTCAATTCCATTACAGAGCCTCTTTGGTAGAGAAGATATTTTGGTTTTCTATATAATACCTCTTTAGAGAGAAGATATTTGAGTTTTTTTTCAATTCTAATACAGTACCTCTGTAATAGAGAAGGTATTTGAGTTATTTTTTTAGTTTTTTCAATTTTTTTACAAAAATAATTTAAAAATTTAATTCATTCTTATCATTTATATATACAACACTTTAAAAAAATAATTTAAGTTATTTATTTCATTCATTTATATATACAACTTTAAAACACACACACCCATCACTCCTTGGCCATCATGGCCTTTGACCAGGAGGATGGGTGGCAGCTGGTTCGTCGCGGGAGGAGGGGTCGCCCCCGCGACAGAACCTATGACCTTCGACCCCAACAACATGGCCAGGCTTGGTCATCATGGGACCGGGGAGGGAGGGAAGCCGGAGGGGGGGCCCGTGCATTTCCCGACCCTCATCGTGGGGGACGGGCTAACCCTTTGCCTAACCCTAGCTCCATGGAGGAAGAGACAGCCATCCCTAGCCCCTAGCCCTTACCTTAACCTCAGTGGGGTGAGACAGATAACCCTAGCCGCCATGCCTAAACCTAACCCTGGGTCCCTTTAAACCTGAAAAAAAGAAGAAAAAGTTAAGTAAATACTTACCTGAACCTAAAAACAGAGAAGAAAAGTTAAATAAAATACTTACCTGGGGACAGAAGATGAACCTAAAAAAGAAGAGAAGTTAAATATATACTTACCTTTAACCTAAAACAAGAATGAAACCTAAAGAAATGAAACCTAAGAGAAGGGACAGAAGTAAACAGATACTTACCGGGAGCCTAACAGAGAAGAACAAACTTAAATATGAGAAGAATATGCTCTGACCTGCCTGATGAAGAACAAATAAGTCTCGAAACGTTGCAACAAGGCAGAGCAAAGGATTAAGCCTAATTTTTGGAACAGCACAAGGGTATTTACTCTGTGTTTATTGAGCCTCAGTATGGATAAAGCATGTGTGGAGTTTGGTGTGTTTTTTACCTTTTCTTTGGATGGGGAGGCAGAATGTGTGGAGTTTGGATGTGATTGTGTTTACTTTTGGTGGCTTTGGGAGCACAGCAGCGGACTGTGTTTAGTATGGGAATGAGGAGTGGGGAGTGCTTGGGACTCTGTGGATGTGGGAGTGGCGGATGTCTGATGCCTCGGACACACATGCCAATGGCCCGTGCACCAACTGGCTTGCCAGTTTTTTTCCCCTTACCTAACCATGGCCAGCGCCTTGGTTTTAAGTTGTGTGTCTGTGGAGAGTCCATTCACGGTGACGACATCCTGCTTAACCCTTCCCCCCGGACCCAGGCACAGATAACCCTAGCCCAACCCCTAATTTTACCGGTACCGTGGGTGTCTTCCGGAGAGCTCCATGGAGGAAGAGACAGCCATCCCTAGCCCCTAGCCCTTACCTTAACCTCAGTGGGGGTGAGACAGATAACCCTAGCCGCCATGCCTAAACCTAACCCTGGGTCCCTTTAAACCTGAAAAAAAGAAGAAAAAGTTAAGTAAATACTTACCTGAACCTAAAAACAGAGAAGAAAAGTTAAATAAAATACTTACCTGGGGACAGAAGATGAACCTAAAAAAGAAGAGAAGTTAAATATATACTTACCTTTAACCTAAAACAAGAATGAAACCTAAAGAAATGAAACCTAAGAGAAGGGACAGAAGTAAACAGATACTTACCGGGAGCCTAACAGAGAAGAACAAACTTAAATATGAGAAGAATATGCTCTGACCTGCCTGATGAAGAACAAATAAGTCTCGAAACGTTGCAACAAGGCAGAGCAAAGGATTAAGCCTAATTTTTGGAACAGCACAAGGGTATTTACTCTGTGTTTATTGAGCCTCAGTATGGATGAAAGCATGTGTGGAGTTTGGTGTGTTTTACCTTTTCTTTGGATGGGGAGGCAGAATGTGTGGAGTTTGGATGTGATTGTGTTTACTTTTGGTGGCTTTGGGAGCACAGCAGCGGACTGTGTTTAGTATGGGAATGAGGAGTGGGGAGTGCTTGGGACTCTGTGGATGTGGGAGTGGCGGATGTCTGATGCCTCGGACACACATGCCAATGGCCCGTGCACCAACTGGCTTGCCAGTTTTTTTCCCCTCACCTAACCATGGCCAGCGCCTTGGTTTTAAGTTGTGTGTCTGTGGAGAGTCCATTCACGGTGACGACATCCTGCTTAACCCTTCCCCCGGACCCAGGCACAGACAACCCTAGCCCAACCCCTAATTTTACCGGTACCGTGGGTGTCTTCCGGAGAGCTCCATGGAGGAAGAGACAGCCATCCCTAGCCCCTAGCCCTTACCTTAACCTCAGTGGGGTGAGACAGATAACCCTAGCCGCCATGCCTAAACCTAACCCTGGGTCCCTTTAAACCTGAAAAAAAGAAGAAAAAGTTAAGTAAATACTTACCTGAACCTAAAAACAGAGAAGAAAAGTTAAATAAAATACTTACCTGGGGACAGAAGATGAACCTAAAAAAGAAGAGAAGTTAAATATATACTTACCTTTAACCTAAAACAAGAATGAAACCTAAAGAAATGAAACCTAAGAGAAGGGACAGAAGTAAACAGATACTTACCGGGAGCCTAACAGAGAAGAACAAACTTAAATATGAGAAGAATATGCTCTGACCTGCCTGATGAAGAACAAATAAGTCTCGAAACGTTGCAACAAGGCAGAGCAAAGGATTAAGCCTAATTTTTGGAACAGCACAAGGGTATTTACTCTGTGTTTATTGAGCCTCAGTATGGATGAAAGCATGTGTGGAGTTTGGTGTGTTTTTACCTTTTCTTTGGATGGGGAGGCAGAATGTGTGGAGTTTGGATGTGATTGTGTTTACTTTTGGTGGCTTTGGGAGCACAGCAGCGGACTGTGTTTAGTATGGGAATGAGGAGTGGGGAGTGCTTGGGACTCTGTGGATGTGGGAGTGGCGGATGTCTGATGCCTCGGACACACATGCCAATGGCCCGTGCACCAACTGGCTTGCCAGTTTTTTTCCCCTCACCTAACCATGGCCAGCGCCTTGGTTTTAAGTTGTGTGTCTGTGGAGAGTCCATTCACGGTGACGACATCCTGCTTAACCCTTCCCCCGGACCCAGGCACAGACAACCCTAGCCCAACCCCTAATTTTACCGGTACCGTGGGTGTCTTCCGGAGAGCTCCATGGAGGAAGAGACAGCCATCCCTAGCCCCTAGCCCTTACCTTAACCTCAGTGGGGTGAGACAGATAACCCTAGCCGCCATGCCTAAACCTAACCCTGGGTCCCTTTAAACCTGAAAAAAGAAGAAAAAGTTAAGTAAATACTTACCTGAACCTAAAAACAGAGAAGAAAAGTTAAATAAAATACTTACCTGGGGACAGAAGATGAACCTAAAAAAGAAGAGAAGTTAAATATATACTTACCTTTAACCTAAAACAAGAATGAAACCTAAAGAAATGAAACCTAAGAGAAGGGACAGAAGTAAACAGATACTTACCGGGAGCCTAACAGAGAAGAACAAACTTAAATATGAGAAGAATATGCTCTGACCTGCCTGATGAAGACAAATAAGTCTCGAAACGTTGCAACAAGGCAGAGCAAAGGATTAAGCCTAATTTTTGGAACAGCACAAGGGTATTTACTCTGTGTTTATTGAGCCTCAGTATGGATGAAAGCATGTGTGGAGTTTGGTGTGTTTTTATTACCTTTTCTTTGGATGGGGAGGCAGAATGTGTGGAGTTTGGATGTGATTGTGTTTACTTTTGGTGGCTTTGGGAGCACAGCAGCGGACTGTGTTTAGTATGGGAATGAGGAGTGGGGAGTGCTTGGGACTCTGTGGATGTGGGAGTGGCGGATGTCTGATGCCTCGGACACACATGCCAATGGCCCGTGCACCAACTGGCTTGCCAGTTTTTTTCCCCTCACCTAACCATGGCCAGCGCCTTGGTTTTAAGTTGTGTGTCTGTGGAGAGTCCATTCACGGTGACGGACATCCTGCTTAACCCTTCCCCCGGACCCAGGCACAGACAACCCTAGCCCAACCCCTAATTTTAACCGGTACCGTGGGTGTCTTCCGGAGAGCTCCATGGAGGAAGAGACAGCCATCCCTAGCCCCTAGCCCTTACCTTAACCTCAGTGGGGGTGAGACAGATAACCCTAGCCGCCATGCCTAAACCTAACCCTGGGTCCCTTTAAAACCTGAAAAAAGAAGAAGAAAAAGTTAAGTAAATACTTACCTGAACCTAAAAACAGAGAAGAAAAGTTAAATAAAATACTTACCTGGGGACAGAAGATGAACCTAAAAAGAAGAGAAGTTAAATATATACTTACCTTTAACCTAAAACAAGAATGAAACCTAAAGAAATGAAACCTAAGAGAAGGGACAGAAGTAAACAGATACTTACCGGGAGCCTAACAGAGAAGAACAAACTTAAATATGAGAAGAATATGCTCTGACCTGCCTGATGAAGAACAAATAAGTCTCGAAACGTTGCAACAAGGCAGAGCAAAGGATTAAGCCTAATTTTTGGAACAGCACAAGGGTATTTACTCTGTGTTTATTGAGCCTCAGTATGGATGAAAGCATGTGTGGAGTTTGGTGTGTTTTTACCTTTTCTTTGGATGGGGAGGCAGAATGTGTGGAGTTTGGATGTGATTGTGTTTACTTTTGGTGGCTTTGGGAGCACAGCAGCGGACTGTGTTTAGTATGGGAATGAGGAGTGGGGAGTGCTTGGGACTCTGTGGATGTGGGAGTGGCGGATGTCTGATGCCTCGGACACACATGCCAATGGCCCGTGCACCAACTGGCTTGCCAGTTTTTTCCCCTCACCTAACCATGGCCAGCGCCTTGGTTTTAAGTTGTGTGTCTGTGGAGAGTCCATTCACGGGTGACGACATCCTGCTTAACCCTTCCCCCGGACCCAGGCACAGACAACCCTAGCCCAAACCCCTAATTTTACCGGTACCGTGGGTGTCTTCCGGAGAGCTCCATGGAGGAAGAGACAGCCATCCCTAGCCCCTAGCCCTTACCTTAACCTCAGTGGGGTGAGACAGATAACCCTAGCCGCCATGCCTAAACCTAACCCTGGGTCCCTTTAAACCTGAAAAAAGAAGAAAAAGTTAAGTAAATACTTACCTGAACCTAAAAACAGAGAAGAAAAGTTAAATAAAATACTTACCTGGGGACAGAAGATGAACCTAAAAAAGAAGAGAAGTTAAATATATACTTACCTTTAACCTAAAACAAGAATGAAACCTAAAGAAATGAAACCTAAGAGAAGGGACAGAAGTAAACAGATACTTACCGGGAGCCTAAACAGAGAAGAACAAACTTAAATATGAGAAGAATATGCTCTGACCTGCCTGATGAAGAACAAATAAGTCTCGAAACGTTGCAACAAGGCAGAGCAAAGGATTAAGCCTAATTTTTGGAACAGCACAAGGGTATTTACTCTGTGTTTATTGAGCCTCAGTATGGATGAAAGCATGTGTGGAGTTTGGTGTGTTTTTACCTTTTCTTTGGATGGGGAGGCAGAATGTGTGGAGTTTGGATGTGATTGTGTTTACTTTTGGTGGCTTTGGGAGCACAGCAGCGGACTGTGTTTAGTATGGGAATGAGGAGTGGGGAGTGCTTGGGACTCTGTGGATGTGGGAGTGGCGGATGTCTGATGCCTCGGACACACATGCCAATGGCCCGTGCACCAACTGGCTTGCCAGTTTTTTTCCCCTCACCTAACCATGGCCAGCGCCTTGGTTTTAAGTTGTGTGTCTGTGGAGAGTCCATTCACGGTGACGACATCCTGCTTAACCCTTCCCCCGGACCCAGGCACAGACAACCCTAGCCCAACCCCTAATTTTACCGGTACCGTGGGTGCTTCCGGAGAGCTCCATGGAGGAAGAGACAGCCATCCCTAGCCCCTAGCCCTTACCTTAACCTCAGTGGGGTGAGACAGATAACCCTAGCCGCCATGCCTAAACCTAACCCTGGTCCCTTTAAACCTGAAAAAAGAAGAAAAAGTTAAGTAAATACTTACTCTGAACCTAAAAACAGAGAAGAAAAGTTAAATAAAATACTTACCTGGGGACAGAAGATGAACCTAAAAAAGAAGAGAAGTTAAATATATACTTACCTTTAACCTAAAACAAGAATGAAACCTAAGAAATGAAACCTAAGAGAAGGGACAGAAGTAAACAGATACTTACCGGAGCCTAACAGAGAAGAACAAACTTAAATATGAGAAGAATATGCTCTGACCTGCCTGATGAAGAACAAATAAGTCTCGAAACGGTTGCAACAAGGCAGAGCAAAGGATTAAGCCTAATTTTTGGAACAGCACAAGGGTATTTACTCTGTGTTTATTGAGCCTCAGTATGGATGAAAGCATGTGTGGAGTTTGGTGTGTTTTTACCTTTTCTTTGGATGGGGAGGCAGAATGTGTGGAGTTTGGATGTGATTGTGTTTACTTTTGGTGGCTTTGGGAGCACAGCAGCGGACTGTGTTTAGTATGGGAATGAGGAGTGGGGAGTGCTTGGGACTCTGTGGATGTGGGAGTGGCGGATGTCTGATGCCTCGGACACACATGCCAATGGCCCGTGCACCAACTGGCTTGCCAGTTTTTTTCCCCTCACCTAACCATGGCCAGCGCCTTGGTTTTAAGTTGTGTGTCTGTGGAGAGTCCATTCACGGTGACGACATCCTGCTTAACCCTTCCCCCGGACCCAGGCACAGACAACCCTAGCCCAACCCCTAATTTTACCGGTACCGTGGGTGTCTTCCGGAGAGCTCCATGGAGGAAGAGACAGCCATCCCTAGCCCCTAGCCCTTACCTTAACCTCAGTGGGGGTGAGACAGATAACCCTAGCCGCCATGCCTAAACCTAACCCTGGGTCCCTTTAAACCTGAAAAAAAGAAGAAAAAGTTAAGTAAATACTTACCTGAACCTAAAAACAGAGAAGAAAAGTTAAATAAAATACTTACCTGGGGACAGAAGATGAAACCTAAAAAAGAAGAGAAGTTAAATATATACTTACCTTTAACCTAAAACAAGAATGAAACCTAAAGAAATGAAACCTAAGAGAAGGGACAGAAGTAAACAGATACTTACCGGGAGCCTAACAGAGAAGAACAAACTTAAATATGAGAAGAATATGCTCTGACCTGCCTGATGAAGAACAAATAAGTCTCGAAACGTTGCAACAAGGCAGAGCAAAGGATTAAGCCTAATTTTTTGGAACAGCACAAGGGTATTTACTCTGTGTTTATTGAGCCTCAGTATGGATGAAAGCATGTGTGGAGTTTGGTGTGTTTTTACCTTTCTTTGGATGGGGAGGCAGAATGTGTGGAGTTTGGATGTGATTGTGTTTACTTTTGGTGGCTTTGGGAGCACAGCAGCGACTGTGTTTAGTATGGGAATGAGGAGTGGGGGAGTGCTTGGGACTCTGTGGATGTGGGAGTGGCGGATGTCTGATGCCTCGGACACACATGCCAATGGCCCGTGCACCAACTGGCTTGCCAGTTTTTTTCCCCTCACCTAACCATGGCCAGCGCCTTGGTTTTAAGTTGTTGGTGTCTGTGGAGAGTCCATTCACGGTGACGACATCCTGCTTAACCCTTCCCCCGGACCCAGGCACAGACAACCCTAGCCCAACCCCTAATTTTACCGGTACCGTGGGTGTCTTCCGGAGAGCTCCATGGAGGAAGAGGACAGCCATCCCTAGCCCCTAGCCCTTACCTTAACCTCAGTGGGGTGAGACAGATAACCCTAGCCGCCATGCCTAAACCTAACCCTGGGTCCCTTTAAACCTGAAAAAAGAAGAAAAGTTAAGTAAATACTTACCTGAACCTAAAAACAGAGAAGAAAAGTTAAATAAAATACTTACCTGGGGACAGAAGATGAACCTAAAAAGAAGAGAAGTTAAATATATACTTACCTTTAACCTAAAACAAGAATGAAACCTAAAGAAATGAAACCTAAGAGAAGGGACAGAAGTAAACAGATACTTACCGGGAGCCTAACAGAGAAGAACAAACTTAAATATGAGAAGAATATGCTCTGACCTGCCTGATGAAGAACAAATAAGTCTCGAAACGTTGCAACAAGGCAGAGCAAAGGATTAAGCCTAATTTTTTGGAACAGCACAAGGGTATTTACTCTGTGTTATTGAGCCTCAGTATGGATGAAAGCATGTGTGGAGTTTGGTGTGTTTTTACCTTTTCTTTGGATGGGGGAGGCAGAATGTGTGGAGTTTGGATGTGATTGTGTTTACTTTTGGTGGCTTTGGGAGCACAGCAGCGGACTGTGTTTAGTATGGGAATGAGGAGTGGGGAGTGCTTGGGACTCTGTGGATGTGGGAGTGGCGGATGTCTGATGCCTCGGACACACATGCCAATGGCCCGTGCACCAACTGGCTTGCCAGTTTTTTTCCCCTCACCTAACCATGGCCAGCCGCCTTGGTTTTAAGTTGTGTGTCTGTGGAGAGTCCATTCACGGTGACGACATCCTGCTTAACCCTTCCCCGGACCCAGGCACAGACCAACCCTAGCCACACCCCTAATTTTACCGGTACCGTGGGTGTCTTCCGGAGAGCTCCATGGAGGAAGAGACAGCCATCCCTAGCCCCCTAGCCCTTACCTTAACCTCAGTGGGGAGGGTGAGACAGATAACCCTAGCCGCCATGCCTAACCTAACCCTGGGTCCCTTTAAACCTGAAAAAAAGAAGAAAAAAGTTAAGTAATACTTACCTGAAACCTAAAAACAGAGAAGAAAAAGTTAAATAAAATACTTACCTGGGACAGAAGATGAACCTAAAAAGAAGAGAAGTTAAATATATACTTACCTTTAACCTAAAACAAGAATGAAACCTAAAGAAATGAAACCTAAGAGAAGGGACAGAAGTAAACAGATACTTACCGGGAGCCTAAACAGAGAAGAACAAACTTAAATATGAGAAGAATATGCTCTGACCTGCCTGATGAAGAACAAATAAGTCTCGAAACGTTGCAACAAGGCAGAGCAAAGGATTAAGCCTAATTTTTGGAACAGCACAAGGGTATTTACTCTGTGTTTATTGAGCCTCAGTATGGATGAAAGCATGTGTGGAGTTTGGTGTGTTTTTACCTTTCTTTGGATGGGGGAGGGCAGAATGTGTGGAGTTTGGATGTGATTGTGTTTACTTTTGGTGGCTTTGGGAGCACAGCAGCGGACTGTGTGTAGTATGGGAATGAGGAGTGGGGAGTGCTTGGGACTCTGTGGATGTGGGAGTGGCGGATGTCTGATGCCTCGGACACACATGCCAATGGCCCGTGCACCAACTGGCTTGCCAGTTTTTTTCCCCTCACCTAACCATGGCCAGCGCCTTGGTTTAAGTTGTGTGTCTGTGGAGAGTCCCATTCCACGGTGACGGACATCCTGCTTAACCCTTCCCCCGGACCCCAGGCACAGACAACCCTAGCCCAACCCCTAATTTTACACCGGTGCCGTGGGTGTCTTCCGGAGAGCTCCATGGAGGAAGAGGACAGCCATCCCTAGCCCCTAGCCCTTACCTTAACCTCAGTGGGGGTGAGACAGATAACCCTAGCCGCCATGCCTAAACCTAACCCTGGGGTCCCTTTAAACCTGAAAAAAAGAAGAAAAAAGTTAAGTAAATACTTACCTGAACCTAAAAACAGAGAAGAAAAGTTAAATAAAATACTTACCTGGGGACAGAAGATGAACCTAAAAAAGAGAGAAGTTAAATATATACTTACCTTTAACCTAAACAAGAATGAAACCTAAGAAATGAAACCTAAGAGAAGGGACAGAAGTAAACAGATACTTACCGGGAGCCTAACAGAGAAGAACAAACTTAAATATGAGAAGAATATGCTCTGACCTGCCTGATGAAGAACAAATAAAGTCTCGAAACGTTGCAACAAGGCAGAGCAAAGGATTAAGCCTAATTTTTGGAACAGCACAAGGGTATTTACTCTGTGTTTATTGAGCCTCAGTATGGATGAAAGCATGTGTGGAGTTTGGTGTGTTTTTACCTTTTCTTTGGATGGGGAGGCAGAATGTGTGGAGTTTGGATTGTGATTGTGTTTACTTTTGGTGGCTTTGGGAGCACAGCAGCGGACTGTGTTGTAGTATGGGAATGAGGAGTGGGGAGTGCTTGGGACTCTGTGGATGTGGGAGTGGCGGATGTCTGATGCCTCGGACACACATGCCAATGGCCCGTGCACCAACTGGCTTGCCAGTTTTTTTTCCCCTCACCTAACCATGGCCAGCGCCTTGGTTTTAAGTTGTGTGTCTGTGGAGAGTCCATTCACGGGTGACGACATCCTGCTTAACCCTTCCCCCGGACCCAGGCACAGACAACCCCTAGCCCAACCCCTAATTTTACCGGTGCCGTGGGGTGTCTTCCGGAGAGCTCCATGGAGGAAGAGACAGCCATCCCTAGCCCCTAGCCCTTACCTT
>CM024805.1:21681032-21733532 GCA_014281875.1 Nibea albiflora | reverse complement strand
CAGACAACTGGAAAATCCCACACATTACAAAAAACTACAGGACTCCATCCAACACCACACCCAGATCAAACTACGCACCATCATACAAACTCTATACCAGAAACATTACATCACAGCCAAACAAAGAGACTTCCTTTTCGGACCGGACCACCCACGCCCACGCTACTTTTATTTACTACCTAAAATACATAAAAAACCACAAACCTGGACTATTCCCTTTGAAGTTTCCTCCTGGTCGACCCATAGTCTCCGATTGTAAACAGCTCCACCTATCACATCTCCCAATATATTGACCACTTTTTAGGGCCCCTCTCCACCCTACATGACAGCTACATCCAAGACAACCTACCATTTTCTGCAGAAGATCCGGACCATGGCTGTCCCACCTTCAGCATACCTCTTCACAATAGACATCGACAGCCTCTACACCAACATCAACACTTCACTAGGACTCCGCACCCTCACCAACATCTTCCAGAAACACCCTGACCCAAAAAGACCGGATCTCGAACTTCTCAAACTCATTGAACTCTGCCTCACCAATAATGATTTCTTTTTCAATAACCAATTCTACTTACAGATCAGTGGGACAGCCATGGGTCAAAGATTCGCCCCGTCCTACGCCAACCTCTACATGAGCGAGTGGGAGCGAGAGGCCCTGGAGAAATGCCCCCTCAAACCCCTACTTTACCTCAGATACCTAGATGACATTTTCGGTATTTGGCCTCATGACTCATCCACCTTCACAAATTCATTGAAATCTTAAATAACCACCACCCATCCATCACAGTCAGAACATGAAATTAGCAATACACAAATTAATTTTCTGGACACCACAGTTTTTTTTCAAACCCACCAATCATACACATAAAACATTACATACCAAAGTATTTTTCAAACCCACGGACACACATGCACTACTACAACAAATCCAGTTATCACCCTAAGCATACTTTCAAAGGCATCATCAAATCCCAACTCATCCTTCGCTTCTACCCGCATCTGTTCAGACATCCAGGATTTTCATGAGGCCACCCACACACTCTTTCACACCCTCAGACGCAGAGGCTACTCCAAACGCCTCCTCCGTCACATCAAAACCCAAACGCTGGCGCTTCTCGCCTCCCACTCGCTCTCCCACTAACCCCCCTTCTTCCTTGCAGCTTCTAGGACCCGGATTAACCACCACTTCCTTCCTCCCCCTACCCGAACCAGGGTCTGTATCCTTCCCCCCTCGTTGATCCTCCTCCTTTACCTCTCCCTCTTCCTGCATCTCCACAATCTGATTCCAATCCCCACAGCTTCTTTTCTAACTCTGATCCCAACTTTCATCCTCACCCCTCATCCCCAACCCTCTCACCCTCTTCCTGAACCTAACCTCAAACCTTACCCCACCCCCCACCCCTGATCCTAACCCCAACCATCACCCACCCCGTATTCCTAACCTCAACCCACCCCCCTCCCCTGACCCTAACCTTAAACCACCCCCCTCCCCCTGACCCTAACCTTAACCCTCCCCCTTCCCCTGACCCTAACCTCAACCACCCCCCACCCTGTATGCCTAAACCTAACCCCAACCTACCCCCATCCTTGACCTTAACCCAACCTTCCCGTCACCCCGGACTCCAATCCACCCCCCCACCTCTGCTCCTAACCCCCATCCCAACCTCCACCCTTACCCATCCCTTTCCCCCCTCTCCTTACCCCAATTCACCCCCTCTGCTCTCTCCTCAGGACGGGGCGAATCTTAACCCACCACCAACACACACACACACACCACATATCCCACCCACTACATCACCACCCCTAATACCTATAATCACTTCCTTTCACACCAAGTGACCAACTTCCATCGCATTCTCAAACACAACTTCCACCAATTTCAACTCAAACACCCAGTCTTTCCACCAACACCGCATCCTGTCAGCTTTCAGGAAACACAGGAACTTACAATCCATCCTAACAAATCACAGTACTCTGATCACAGGCCGGCACCCACACTCCAATATAACCTCCATTACAGAACTCACAAATTCATTCACAACCCTTACAATAACAAAACAGCACCCATCCATAGTACACTTTCACTCACTACTGCCAACGCTATCTATATCATCACCTGCACACTATGCAATAAACACTACATTGGAGAAACACAACATTCCATTCACACCCGTCTCACACAGCAACCTATATAACATTGGGAAAGGTCGACTTACCACCCCCATTAGTGCAACACTTCCAATTACATTCATCCACACACCTTACAATATCTGCTTGGAGAGTAATGACCGCTGGAGCAGGGCCCAAAGGCAGAGGGCTGAACGCCTCTGGATCAGAGACTGGGCACCATACACCAACCGGCCTCAATGACGTCTGACACACTTAGCAAGTTATCTCCTCACTATCAATTTTGCTTTATCTTTCACACCCTTATTTTCTTATCTTACCCCCCCTTTCATACTTATTTTTATCTTCTATAATTTATTTTTTTTATTTTTTTTTTTTTTTTTTTTCTTATTTTATTTTTATTCCCCTCATTCCCCCACACACATTCAACCACCACGACCCCATAGCACAGGGGCAAAACCTAGCCTGGGGACAGGAAGCCCGGGTTCAAGACCCCTGCTGAGACACAGTTCTCTTTAGATTACCCCCTCCTTTTAATACCCTGAAGACGCCTCCACCACCAGGTTTTATTATTGTGTAATTTCACGCATGGAGTGTTTTAGTACTTTTATCTTTTTATTCTTCTTGCACTTTAGATTTTGCACTTTATTGTATTTCAAACATGCATGCTTTTTTATTTCCCTTCTCTGATTTTTTACATCACAATGCCTTGCACTATTGCCACTGTCTAGTTTTACATTTCTTGTACATAGGCATGTTTTTTTATATTACTTTGTGGTTTGGAGGTACCCTTCTAGGTCTCGGTTTTAACCCCCTCCCCATACACCTTTTTCTTGTCCCCACTGTTCCAGCTACCATAGCCCAATGGCTCAATTCTAGGACTGGTAAACGGAAAACTCCCGGTTCAATTCCCACTTCTCCCCCCTTTCTGTTTTTTTTTTTTTTTTTTTTTTTTTTTTTTTTTTTTAACTTCATATACCACATCCCCATTACCACTATGGCATTGAACCTATAGCACAGGGGCAAAATGGAGTGCCTTGAACACAGGAGACCCGGGTTCAATACCCCCTCCAGAACAAGATGGTCATTTTAAAGTAATTCACCTTATGTTATCAGAGAACACCTTAAACTAGGCTGCCTCTTTTTAGAATTTACTGCATGTACGTGTGTGTTCATTATTGATTTTCTTATATTTCTTTTATATATCCCTTATTCTATATTGCATGATTCTTATGTATTTTTTATTTCGATTGTTTTTTCTACTCTACGCTTTTAAATTTTGGCACACCAGCACTTTATTATGCACTTTATTGTACATAGGCATGCTTTTATTATTCGTTCTTTTACTATAGAGGCACCTTAGTTTCCCCTCCCCCCCAGATTCCTCTAAAAACACTGTCCACTCTCATTTCGCCCCTCCTGTGCTTCTGAAGCCACTATAGGCTAGTGCTCTAATTACAGGGTTCACATACAGACCCTTCAGGTTCAAATACCGACACTTTTGCTTGTTTTGTTTTTTTGGTTTTGTTTCCCTTGGACTTGTTGGTATTGTTTATTCAATGTTCTCATTACTACCCAATAGGTTTCCATGACAGATCAGTAGGGCCCGTGCCACAGAATTTTAACCCAAAACCCATAACCCCAACCCTTCACCCCAACCCTAACCAAGCCTGTGCCACTGATCTGCATGTATCCTTCTTCCACAAAAGACAGTTGCTTCACAGCCTTCGTCCAGACGTTTGTGTGCCGGTGCTCATGCTTCTTGCCGCCGGGGGCGGGACTGGAACCGGCGACCGCCGGACGGGAGCCCTCGTACGGATCCACTCGACCACATCATCCCATACCAAACATAACCTGTTACAACCACTTGCCATACACAACCCAGCCACCCTCCCCCCTCATCTACCAATCAGCAATCCCACACATAGCCTCCCCGCCATTTTTTCACCACATGACCCATTTCCTCCACTCACAACATGACACAACACCACATACACTCTTGAGGGAGGGATTTTCTCCTTCCCTCAACAGTATTTTAACACTTTGGAGCCACACAGTCACATCCCCTGAAGAAGCAACTTAGTTGCGAAACGTCGGGACCCCCGCTCCTCTTTGTAAGATTTTACTTGTTTTATTCACCACTACTCGACTTCAGAGTATTTAATTGACCTTGAATAAATTTAATTGTTTTTTAACTGGATTGGCTCTCACGAAACAACATGGATATTGCTACAAACCTTTGGTGGTAGGCTCTTCCAGTGTTCAACACCTGTTGATGTACACTACTGGAACACTGCTGCTTAACCTTGTCTTGGATTTTATTGAAACTCTAAGCAGACTTTCCACACTAAACCTCACAAGCCTGCTGGCAAACACTTACCATCACCGGACCAGCCACCTGGGACTCTTGGTTCGCTTCCCACCACGGACGGAGTCTCCAGAGACAACCCAGCTACCGCCTACATCAGCTAACACTGGTAAGAGCCTTCCACCCCATGTTCAAATATTTTAAAGTTCAGTCTACACATAGGAGCGGAGCTCAAATGGCTCCTCACATACACATACACCCACACACACAATCCTCTCACACACAGACCACACTCAGACAGACAGCACCAGTACCTCTCATGTCCATTCAAACTCAACACATAATTCATCCTGCACCAAACATTATCCCAGACTCAGAAACTAGACACACCAGCAAACAGTACTTTAAACTACTACAGGCCATTCACCACAAACAGATTATGGACACAGCACTCACTACAGGCATATTTCCACCAGGGATGCTACGACAGGCTACCCGCTTAACAGATTTCATCAAACCATCCACACCCACAACAGAAACACGCACCCGGATACATAACAACACAACACAATGGATGCACAATACCCTCACCATTCTGCAACAACACTACATCACTACAATAGCCAGTACAGACACACACCACCATAACCAACAGCTTTACAGATAGCCATCGGCTGGGCCAAGAAGCGCTACGGGCACCGGCTCACGGAACACACCATCTCCACAGCAATAGAAATACTCCAACCACCGGCAACCTCAACCACAACCAACCCGGAACCCACCCAGGACACCTACATAACCAGGAGCAAACTACCCACAATAACGGAAGAACCAGAAGACACCTACCCCCCTCTGCCCCGTGCCTCCGCTCCCCACAAATTACATCTATACCTCGGTAAACGGACCTCCATTACAGAAGAAATAAAACTACATGCTCCTTCCACTCACCGCCAACAACAGACAGTAGAAAAAGGACCCACGCCTAAACAGGATCCGGCCAAGCCACAGACGACTTCATCTCCACCACAGCCCACACCCCAAACATCCACTTCCTCCACCCAGACCAACCTCATACGCACAGGACCCATCAGACCCCCCACAACTTTGACAAAACCTTCCTCCATAAGAAACAACACAGCTACGGCCAAGACCGACATACATCTGCCACCACCCACTCCACCCAAACCTCGAAGAGTCACCTGGGGAAACTGCCTAATAAAGACAATCCAGAAACCCCCACACAGGATCTCCCCGTCTCCCCCATCCCTTATCCCACCGGAAGGAAACTCACTTCCACCAGCCCTCCAAAACGTACAGTCAAAATAACAGCCCAGATTCACACCACAAAGCCATCAACCTCAGGAATCACCAGAACCCAACCTAGCAATAAATTCAATGTCAATAAATACTCCAATGTTTCGGTTCACCTTTCTGATACCATTTTTTCTCTTTCTCCCACTATAGATACAGTGCTGAGGGGGACGACAGGGTCGAGCAGCTAACTCCCACCAACCAGGCAATATCTATGATGACAGGTTCCAGAAAGGTCCACATAGACCAGAACAGAACCCACTCTGAGCCTTTTAATAACACCAGGCTACCGCCTACGGAGCACACGCTGCTGGACCTCTGCCCCCTCAGCACCAGTTCACCCATAACCCCTGATCAATTTTTTCCTCCCACTGCCGCTGCCCCCCTCCCTCTCTTCCCCTTTCTCCTACACAGGAGGAAGTCCTGGCTTCGTCGCCCCCCATGTCCCCCCTTCCCAAACCCCACAGCGACACTCCACCAGCCACCTCTCCTGCACCACAGGACTCACCCCCCCTCAACCAGGATCTCTCTACCACCCCCACCTCCCTGCAGCCCGGTCACCACTCCCCCACCCACTGTAGGACAGCAGAATACATCGACTGCCACCTCTCCAACCATTCCTCCTCATCTCCACCCAGAACAAGACTAACCACAGTATACCGTCCCTCCTACCATCTGGCCAGACCAAACCGGAAAATCCAGGATTGGTTCTTCAAAAGCCGCAAGCCCATCATCATCCTCGGAGACTCTAACATAAACCGGATCCCAGCCCATCACTACCCACAGATACAACTTGACAGTTACCCCGGTGCAAACGCTTACCATTTTCTAAAAATCTGTGAAAAGACCCTCCCACAACCACAGGCCCAAAGTTGTGATTTTCTCAATCGGTATCAACAACAAGGACCAAGACCCCAGACAGACAACCATCAAACAGCTCAAAGCTCTCTTCCGGATAGGTAAGTCGACCTTTCCCAATGCTGACATTTATTTTCCAATCATGAACTTCTCTCCCAATCTCACAACCACTCAACGCAATAACCTCACCCTCATCAACAACACTATGGCAACGCATTTTCCAATTCTGACGGAAATCCCACATGACACATTTCACACAGAAAAAGACAATATTCATTGGACTCCCACCACTGCCAAAGCCATCTTTCACAACTGGTGCCGGTTTCTAAATTTACCATAAACCTGCAAGTCAACCCAGACTCACACTCCATCACTTCACAGAACCGCAATCCAAACTCCCTCTCCAACATCCTCAACCTGGCTACTCTCTTCACTCCATCACCGGAACAGCTGTCTTTATTGGAGAGGGGCCTTTCCTTCATCCCACGCCCCACAAAATTGGACCGGGAGGAACTTCAAAGGGACCTTCACAACTTCCATAGAAGACTTAAACTCACAGACCATTTCCACCCCAACAACAATAGCACACGCACACATACATTCTTCACCTTCCCCTCACACTGGGAACCACCGTCTAACCAGATCCACCCACACTTACGGAAACTCATTATCACCAACACACGGGCCTTGCAGCGCTACCGACCGCCGGCGGACATCAGAGACAACCTGACGGGAGTAGAACGCGAGGCCCTCAAACACCTACAGCAAAACCCCAATATAATCATCAAACCGGCAGACAAAGGCGGCAAAATAGTTATCATGGACCGTCAACAATACCTCATCGAAGCCAACAGACAACTGGAAAATCCCACACATTACAAAAAACTACAGGACTCCATCCAACACCACACCCAGATCAAACTACGCACCATCATACAAACTCTATACCAGAAACATTACATCACAGCCAAACAAAGAGACTTCCTTTTCGGACCGGACCACCCACGCCCACGCTACTTTTATTTACTACCTAAAATACATAAAAAACCACAAACCTGGACTATTCCCTTTGAAGTTCCTCCTGGTCGACCCATAGTCTCCGATTGTAACAGCTCCACCTATCACATCTCCCAATATATTGACCACTTTTTAGGGCCCCTCTCCACCCTACATGACAGCTACATCCAAGACACCTACCATTTTCTGCAGAAGATCCGGACCATGGCTGTCCCACCTTCAGCATACCTCTTCACAATAGACATCGACAGCCTCTACACCAACATCAACACTTCACTAGGACTCCGCACCCTCACCAACATCTTCCAGAAACACCCTGACCCAAAAAGACCGGATCTCGAACTTCTCAAACTCATTGAACTCTGCCTCACCAATAATGATTTCTTTTTCAATAACCAATTCTACTTACAGATCAGTGGGACAGCCATGGGTCAAAGATTCGCCCCGTCCTACGCCAACCTCTACATGAGCGAGTGGGAGCGAGAGGCCCTGGAGAAATGCCCCCCTCAAACCCCTACTTTACCTCAGATACCTAGATGACATTTTCGGTATTTGGCCTCATGACTCATCCACCTTCACAAAATTCATTGAAATCTTAAATAACCACCACCCATCCATCACAGTCAAACATGAAATTAGCAATACACAAATTAATTTTCTGGACACCACAGTTTTTTTCAAACCCACCAATCATACACATAAAACATTACATACCAAAGTATTTTTCAAACCCACGGACACACATGCACTACTACACAAATCCAGTTATCACCCTAAGCATACTTTCAAAGGCATCATCAAATCCCAACTCATCCGCTTCTACCGCATCTGTTCAGACATCCAGGATTTTCATGAGGCCACCCACACACTCTTTCACACCCTCAGACGCAGAGGCTACTCCAAACGCCTCCTCCGTCACATCAAAACCCAAACGCTGGCGCTTCTCGCTCCCACTCGCTCTCCCACTAACCCCCCTTCTTCCTTGCAGCTTCTAGGACCCGGATTAACCACCACTTCCTCCCCCTACCCGAACCAGGGTCTGTATCCTTCCCCCCTCGTTGATCCTCCTCCTTTACCTCTCCCTCTTCCTGCATCTCCACAATCTGATTCCAAATCCCCACAGCTTCTTTTCTAACTCTGATCCCAACTTTCATCCTCACCCTCATCCCCAACCCTCTCACCCTCTTCCTGAACCTAACCTCAAACCTTACCCACCCCCCCACCCCTGATCCTAACCCCAACCATCACCCACCCCGTATTCCTAACCTCAACCCACCCCCCTCCCCTGACCCTAACCTTAACCCCACCCCCCTCCCCTGACCCTAACCTTAACCCTCCCCCTTCCCCTGACCCTAACCTCAACCACCCCCCCACCCTGTATGCCTAAACCTAACCCCAACCTACCCCCCATCCTTGACCTTAACCCCAACCTTCCCGTCACCCCGGACTCCAATCCACCCCCCACCTCTGCTCCTAACCCCCATCCAACCTCCACCCTTACCCATCCCTTTCCCCTCTCCTTACCCCAATTCACCCCCTCTGCTCTCTCCTCAGGACGGGGCGAATCTTAACCCCCACCAACACACACACACACACCACATATCCCACCCACTACATCACCACCCCTAATACCTATAATCACTTCCTTTTCACACCAAGTGACCAACTTCCATCGCATTCTCAAACACAACTTCCACCAATTTCAAACTCAACACCCAGTCTTTCACCAACAACCGCATCCTGTCAGCTTTCAGGAAACACAGGAACTTACAATCCATCCTAACAAAATCACAGTACTCTGATCACAGGCCGGCACCCACACTCCAATATAACCTCCATTACAGAACTCACAAATTCATTCACAACCCTTACAATAACAAAACAGCACCCATCCATAGTACACTTTCACTCACTACTGCCAACGCTATCTATATCATCACCTGCACACTATGCAATAAACACTACATTGGAGAAACACAACATTCCATTCACACCCGTCTCACACAGCACCTATATAACATTGGGAAAGGTCGACTTACCACCCCCATTAGTGCAACACTTCCAATTACATTCATCCACACACCTTACAATATCTGGCTTGGAGAGTAATGACCGCTGGAGCAGGGCCCAAAGGCAGAGGGCTGAACGCCTCTGGATCCAGAGACTGGGCACCATTACACCAACCGGCCTCAATGACGTCTGACACACTTAGCAAGTTATCTCCTCACTATCAATTTTGCTTTATCTTTCACCCTTATTTTCTTATCTTACCCCCCTTTCATACTTATTTTTTATCTTCTATAATTTATTTTTTTTATTTTATTTTTTTTTTTTTTTCTTATTTTATTTTATTCCCCTCATTCCCCCACACACATTCAACCACCACGACCCCATAGCACAGGGGCAAAACCTTAGCCTGGGGACAGGAAGCCCGGGTTCAAGACCCTGCTGAGACACAGTTCTCTTTAGATTACCCCCTCCTTTTAATACCCTGAAGACGCCTCCACCACCAGGTTTTATTATTGTGTAATTTCACGCATGGAGTGTTTTAGTACTTTTATCTTTTTATTCTTCTTGCACTTTAGATTTTTGCACTTTATTGTATTTCAACATGCATGCTTTTTATTTCCCTTCTCTGATTTTTTACATCACAATGCCTTGCACTATTGCACTGTCTAGTTTTACATTTCTTGTACATAGGCATGTTTTTTTATATTACTTTGTGGTTTGGAGGTACCCTTCTAGGTCTCGGTTTTAACCCCCTCCCCATACACCTTTTTTCTTGTCCCCACTCCAGCTACCATAGCCCAATGGCTCAATTCTAGGACTGGTAAACGGAAAACTCCCGGTTCCATTCCCACTTCTCCCCCCCTTTCTTTTTTTTTTTTTTTTTTTTTTTTTTTTTTTTAACTTCATATACCACATCCCCATTACCACTAGGCATGAACCTATAGCACAGGGGCAAAATGGAGTGCCTTGAACACAGGAGACCCGGGTTCAATACCCCCTCCAGAACAAGATGGTCATTTAAAGTAATTCACCTTATGTTATCAGAGAAACACCTTAAACTAGGCTGCCTCTTTTTAGAATTTACTGCATGTACGTGTGTGTTCATATTGATTTTCTTATATTTCTTTTATATATCCCTTATTCTATATTGCATGATTCTTATGTATTTTTTTATTTCGATTGTTTTTTCTACTCTACGCTTTTAAATTTTGGCACACCAGCACTTTATTATGCACTTTATTGTACATAGGCATGCTTTATTATTCTTTCTTTTACTATAGAGGCACCTTAGTTTCCCCTCCCCCCCCAGATTCCTCTAAAAACACTGTCCACTCTCATTTCGCCCCTCCTGTGCTTCTGAAGCCACTATAGGCTAGTGCTCTAATTACAGGGTTCACATACAGACCCTTCAGGTTCAAATACCGACACTTTTGCTTGTTTTGTTTTTTTGGTTTTGTTTCCTTGGACTTGTTGGTATTGTTTTATTCAATGTTCTCATTACTACCCAATAGGTTTCCATGACAGATCAGTAGGCCCGTGCCACAGAATTTTAACCCAAAACCCATAACCCCAACCCTCACCCCAACCCTAACCAGTCACTGACCTGTTGCCCTAACCCTAACCTGACCTATTGTCTTAACCCTAACCCTGTAAGTGTGGCCCTAACCCTAAAAAAAGAAAAAAATTTAAAGGGTAGGAGGAAAACACAAGGTTAAAATTCATTTTTAAAAAATTTAAAAAAATATAAAACATTTACAAAAACACAAAAACAGAAAATAATAAAAAACTAATACTTACCTTTGTGATTTGATATGATATAAATAAATATTTTAGGATTGGGTTAAAAATAATTTGATTTGTTTGGGGTATGTTTAAAAACAATTTAAAAACAATTTAAAAATAATTTGATTTGCTTGTGGTGTGTTAAAAATAATTTGATTTGCTTGTGATGTGTTTATAAGTATTTGATTTATTTGGGATTTGTGTTTTAGAACATGGTATGTATACTAATTTTTTTAAAAAAACAAGTTGTAAGTTAATGTATTATTTACTGTGTGATTTAAAATAATTTCAAGGTTTTATTACGTTAAGAATAAGTATAATTTATTGTAAATAGTTTTAAAAATCATTGTAAATAGTTAAAAATGTATATAATTCATTGTACATAGTTAAAAATGGTTAAAAGCAGTGTATTCCGGAGATTACGGGAACTTACCGGAGGCTGGATGGAAGCCAAAAGGGGCGGAGTCCGGTCTGGTATATAAGGGAGAGGGGCGAGGGAGAGCTCAGTTCTCCCTCAAACCTCATACAGGAAATATCTGTTGAGAGAGTTTGGATTATTGTTATTGTTATTGTTTTACACTTGATGAAGAGCATTTAAGCTCGAAACGTCGTGTTATTTTTCGTTTTTTAATAAAAAAAAAAATAAAAAAAAATATACATCTCTTTTTTGAGAGACTCTTGTTTTAGTTTTTCATTCACTTTTTTGGATTTTTTACATTGCTTTTCCTTCCTTACGGAAGCGTTTTTTGTTGGCGCCCATGGACCAATGGACGGAGGTCCGTTACGGACGCCGGAGGAGACAGCGGCCCCGGGAGGAGAGACAGGACTGGGGTTACGGGAGGTCCGCGGGATGGGTGGACAGGGCACCCTCCTTCCCTTTCCGGAGGGAGAATTTCCCCTTCCCTAACCCTAACCCTAACCCTCAGGGTCTTATTCTAACCCTAACCGACTCCTGGCTCCCTGTGCCTAACCCTAGCCTTCCAGTTACAAGACTGTGGCTCCTAAGACCCCGCGTGATGCTTCACGAGGCCCTACACGCTTGTTTTTTCCCCCTCCCCCCATCCGATGCTGGTCATGCACAGCGAGGGGTGGTCGCCCGGTGACATGCGCCGGCCAGTGCATTTTCCCTCGACTCCCCACACCAAACCGAGTGCGTCGTCGGACCACAAGGGGGGAGTCATTGAGATAATCTTCAAACCCCTAACCCTAACCCTACGGGAGGTCCGCGGGATGGGTGGACAGGGCACCCTCCTTCCCTTTCCGGAGGGAGAATTTCCCCTTCCCTAACCACTTGACATGCTCTCTAGGGTCTTATCCTAACCCCAACCTACTTCTGGGTCTCTGGGCCGAACCCTAGGCCATCTGGTTTCGGGCCCGCGTCTTCTGAGACCCCGTGTGATGCTCTCCAGGGTCCAATAAGCTTGGTTTTCTCCTCCTTCCACACCAAACCGCGTGCGTCGTCGGACCACAAGGGGGGAGTCACTGAGATAGATTTCCTTCACCTAACCTGGAAAGAAAAAACACAATAAAATACAATTTACACAACAGATACCTGATACTTACCCAAAATCAATACTCACCTGAAGAAAAGAAATACGGGATCCACCTGAAAACAGAGAAAAACAGGACAAATTACTCACACACAAATACATTTATGGACAAAATAACAAAAAATAAGTCTAATTCGTTTCATTTTTATTCCTTTTTTTTCTTTATCACATGAGCGAACCCAAACCAGGGCCCCCTCAGGATTCCAGGATTTCCAGGATTTTCCGGGATCCATATTAAAAACTATTTTTCGGTTAGGTTTTGAATTTGAATAACCCTCTATGGCAAGGACAGCTGCCAGAGATTAACAAAATTCAAATAAAAATGTTTACTTAACTGCCACAGAGGCCCCTTGGCCACACCCCCCTACATAAATAGCCGTGCTGGGGACTCCTCTGCCTGACTCGCCTCTTCACAGAGCCTGGGAAACACACGCACGAGCAAACAGAGAGAAACACCACTTTTCTTCACAAAATTTGGATTTTTTCTGGGAACAAGCGTACCTGATGAAGGTCTGATTGCAGACCGAAACGTTGTTTCAAGCTTGTTCCATTTTTTTCAATTTTTCTTCCATTTTTATACAATTTTTTATTTTTTCATTTTTCCAAGACCTTTGTTACGCCTTTTTTGATCCAAAAGGCTAAATAATGTACGGTGACAGCAGGGATGATGGCTAGACGGTTGTCTCTTACCGCGGTGACCGATTCAAACGGCCCCGGGAGGGGAGACCCAGCCACCTTGCACCTGAGCACCGCCACCGTTACTGGCATGAGGCCACAGGGCAGCAGCCAACCTATGCGTCTGTAGTGAAGGGCTACGGACGCCAGGGCAGCTAGCCACAACGCTACCACCACGTGGAGCATGGCTATAGGCCACAATTTTTTGTACCAGGGGGCCATAGAGCCCCCACAAAACAACATAATAAAGACACTACATACAGGAACACACAATACTGAATACATACAGAATACTGGGACAAACATACAGAGGGAGAGAAGGGAGGGAAAGAAGAAGGAATTAAAGCCACAGTCCTCAGACCCTGACTTCAACACAAAAGTCAGGGTTATGCAGACTTAAGACTATGGCTCGGGGAAACCCTCATTCCAAAAACTGCGTGTATTTAATTTATTGCCATACCTGTGGGCTCCAATATGTCGGGGAAACCAAGAACACACTTCTTCAGTGTTTCACCCAACACAGACACAACATTCTCAGACAGAGGGAGACACACACACCTCTTGTCAGCCATTTTGTTGACCATGGATGGTCTTCAGTCCGGGCCACAGTCCTCCAGGGGGACCCGGACTGGAATACCGCCTAGGGACTCCGGGCAGAAAGATTATGGATCCGGAAATTAGAAACCATCCACCCAAAAGGCCTAAATCTTAAATAGGACCCGTCTGACCCAGTTCAGGATGGCCCGTGCACCGCTTCGCGGCACCGAGTCTCACCCACTCTCTTTGCCCTAACCCTAACCCTAACCTACTTCTAGGTCTCTGGGCCGAACCCTAAACCACCTGGTTTTGGGCCCCTGTCTTCTAGGACCCCGTGTGATGCTCTCCAAGGTCCAATAAGCTTGGTTTTCTCCTCCTCCCTCCTTCCGGTGTGTTGGTGCGGCCATCTGACATCCCCCCTCCCCCCACCCGACACTGGTCATGCACAGCAAGGGGTAGTCGCCCGAGTGACATGCGCCGGCCAGTGCCTTGCCCTTGACTCCCCACACCAAACCGTGTGCGTCGTCGGACCACAAGGGGGGAGTCATTGAGATAGATTTCCTTCACCTAACCCTAAATATATCCGAAACGTTGCGCAAAAGGCAGAGCAAACCAGAACTGTGAGTTTATTTTTTGAACCAACACAGAGTAAAATCACCCTGTGTTTTATTTAAGCCTCAGTGAAGGAGAGAGAGTGTGTGGACTTTGGGGTGTGCTTTTACTTTACTTTGGTTGTGGACACGGAATGTGTGGAGGACTTTTTATTTTTTCTTTGGTGGCTCTGGAGGCACAGCAGGAGGACTGTGCATAGTGTGGGAATGTGGAGTGGGGAGTGCTTGGGACACCGGGATGTGGGAGTTGGAGGATGTCCGATGCCTCAGACACACGCTCCAATGGCAAGTGCACCAACTGACTTAGCCAGTTTTTTTTCCTTTACCTAACCCTAACCCTAACCCTGGCGGTAAGCGTATTCTGTTACTTCCGGTTATCCACATTCTCATGGATCGTGGCTGCTGCTGTGGTCTGCTGCGGACGTCCACTTGACGTCCCTTTGCTGAAAACCTCTCATTCTCTCTTTCTCCCTCTCTCTCTCTCTCCATTCATCATTACCATCAATGCATGTTTCTAACTAAACTTCTTCCCCGGAGTTTCTGTGCTTTCTCGTCCAGCAGGTTCTCATGGATCGTGGCAGCTGCTGTGGTCTGCTGCTGACGTCCACCATACTGTCATTATTGCTACCATCTCCACTACAGCTTAGTTGGTTAATGACTTATTGCTGCTGTGCATCTGTGTCTCTCTATCTCTATCACAGATTCCACTGCTACTGTAATCACTCTACCATCTATTGTAATTCATTGTAATTGTACAATATGTTTGTGTTGATTGCTCTGTACATGTGACATCCACTGCACGTCTGTCCGTCCTGGGAGAGTGATCCCTCCTCTGTGGCTCTTCCTGAGGTTTCCTCCACATGTTTTCCCTGTTAAAAGGGGTTTTTTTTGGGCAAGTTTTTCCTCACTCGAACCGAGGGTCTAAGGACAGAGGGTGTCACTCCCTGTACAGACTGTAAAGCCCTCTGAGGCAAAATGTGTTTTGTGACTTTGGGCTATACAAATAAAATTTGATTTGATGACCGTTTTCCATCAAGGTCATGGAAAAGTGATTAGGTTAGTCATCTCTGTCCGGGCCTCACTCATCACTGTACAGAACCACAGCTTTAGAACTTTATTCAAACTGGATCAGATTTTATTCACAATATATTTGCTGATTTTCCCTCCGATGTTCTGGCTGCTTCAACTCTGACCCCCCCCCCCCCCCCCCCCCCCCCCCCCCCCCCCCCCCCCCCCCAAAAAAAAACCCACTAGCACTACTTCCTGGCTGACCTCCACCTCCAGGTGTGGTCATCACCCCCTGCTGGCAAAGAGGAAGCATACATCAGTAACCAGACCCCAGCTGATGAGTGTATACAGATTTTTATTTGTAGTATTTTGGAATCATACAACATAAATAAAATCTTTCATTACAATAATGTTCTCATCAGCACCAGAGCCGTACGTCAACAGGGTTCAGTCAGAACCACAACCATCAGAACCAGGGCCAGACAACCCAGAGCTGTACGTCACCAGCTGTGTCTCAGTCCTCTGAGGCTCATTCTGTCTCAGTCTTCTGAGTTTCAGTCTTCTTAATCTCAGTCTGTCTCAGTCCTCTGAGTCTCAGTCTGTCTCAGTCCTCTGAATCTCAGTCTGTCTCGGTCCTCTGAGTCTCAGTCTGTGTCAGTCTTCTGAGTCTCAGTCTGTCTCAGTCCTCTGAGTCTCAGTCTGTCTCAGTCCTCTGAATCTCAGTCTGTCTCAGTCCTCTGAGTCTCAGTCAAGGTAAGTAACACTGCAGTGAAACTACACGGAGTACTAACGTTACTGAGACACAGCACTGGTCCGACCGTGGTTCTGATGGTGGAACATTAATCGTCTGATATGACCGTCTGTGTGCTTCACAAGAACGATAACAACAATGACACTGAGAACAACTGAAGGAATAAATATTCTTCCTGCTTCCTCCTGTTTTATTTACATTATTAACAGCTTGCCTCGAACTCGGCCCAAACCAAAACCAGCACCACCCTCATCCAGCTGCTGAGTCCAGTCTCAGTCTGCAGTCAGACATACAACGTGACACAGTTCATTCCTCACTGCTGCTCAGCTGTGATTGGAAAGTCATTGTTTGGAGGACGAGTTTAGACAACAGTCGCCTGGCAAAATAGTTGCTGATGTGTTCTGTTGATCAACAAACTCATTAATGGACTAATCGTTTCATCACTAATTTATATCAGCTGATCATTCTGGGCTCTGGTGTCACGTTGAGTTCATCCAGCTGGGTGGCCATCATGCTCCCAATCAGCCTGCTCACTCCTCAAACATTTAAACCGTGAAATCATGAAATCTGTTCTCCTAGTTGTGAGATACTTTGTGGTAATATTTTGTCATAATGGTGACAGATGCTGTATTGTATTGTGTTTGCTAGGTCTGCGAAGTGACGTCTGCATGCTGACTGACACTAACAGGCAGACCTGAAAGCACCAGGCTGCTTCTTGAAGAGGAAGCAGGGATGCCATGGTGTTGAGTTCGAGTGCATCGGGTGAGCTGAGCTCCTGTCAGCTGGACGGTCGCTCCACGTGTGTTCATCCTTTAGTTTCATCAACACGACAAAAACAGTAAAAAACAGGCGCAACATGACAAACGACGTGACAAACACAGTTCAGTGTGTCGCAGTCAAACAAGGCAGTGCAAAAACATCCTCCTCCTCCTCAACGTCCTTCTTCCTCTTCACCTTCACTCAGTAGTAGTCCTCCTCTTCCTTCTCCTCCTCTTCCTTCTCCTCCTCTTCCTCCTCCTTCTCTTCCTCTTCCTTCTCTTCCTCTTCCTCCTCTTCCTCCTTCTCCTGCTCCTGTCCTGTCAGACTGTGTGCAGCATTATCACTGAGGGAGGAAGAGGATGATGAAGGCTGTCTGTCCATCAGGCTAAGCAGAGTTGAGATACTCCAGAGCGACTTCATAACAAAATTTATACTGCTCCTGTGGAGACAGAGATCAGAGATGTTTTACTGTAATTATAATATAATTATATCATTTAACATATTACACTGATGAATATTTAACCAATAGTAATATATCCGGGTGTGTTACAGTGTGTGTGTGTGTTACAGTGTGTGTGTGTGTGTGTGTGTTAGAGAGTGTGTGTGTGTGTGTGTGTGTGTGTGTGTTACAGTGTGTGTGTGTTACAGTGTGTGTGTGTGTGTGTTACAGTGTGTGTGTGTGTGTGTGTTACAGTGTGTGTGTGTGTGTGTGTGTGTGTGTGTGTGTGTGTGTGTTAGAGAGTGTGTGTGTGTGTGTGTGTGTGTGTTACAGTGTGTGTGTGTGTGTGTTACAGTGTGTGTGTGTGTGTGTGTGTTAGTGTGTGTGTGTGTGTGTTACAGTGTGTGTGTGTGTGTGATAGTGTGTGTGTGTGTTACAGTGTGTGTGTGTGTGTGTGTGTTACAGTGTGTGTGTGTGTGTGTGTGTTACAGTGTGTGTGTGTTACCAGCAGGTCCACCATGTTTGGTTTGTTGTTTCTCAGAGTTTTTACGGCGTGAAAAACGTCGACGCAGCGCTGCTGTCGCAACATCTCACACACAATACTGATACTGCAGAACACACCACTGCGACCTCCTCCATTACTGAGGAAAAGAGGAGAGAGGAAAAGAGGAGGAGAGGTAGAAAAGGAGAGAGGAGGAGAGGGGAGGTAGGAGAGGAGGAGAGGTAGGAGAGGAGAGGAGGAGAGGTAGGAGAGGAGAGAGGAGGAGAGGTAGAAGAGGAGAGAGAAGAGGAGGAGAGGTAGAAAATGAGAGAGGAGGAGAGGTAGAAAAGGAGAGAGGAGAGGAGGAGGAGAGGAGAGGTAGGAGAGGAGGAGAGGTAGGAGAGGAGGAGAGGAGAGAGGAGGAGAGGTAGAAGAGGAGAGAGGAGAGGAGAGGTAGAAGAGGAGAGAGGAGAAGAGGAGGAGAGGAGAGGTAGAAGAGGAGAGAGGAGGAGAGGAGGAGAGGTAGAAAAGGAGAGGGGAGAAGAGGAGGAGAGGAGAGGTAGAAGAGGAGAGAGGAGGAGAGGAGGAGAGGTAGAAAAGGAGAGGGGAGAAGAGGAGGAGAGGAGAGGTAGAAGAGGAGAGAGGAGGAGAGGTAGAAAAGGAGAGAGGAGAAGAGGAGGAGAGGAGAAGAGGAGAGGAGGAGACATATATTACATTCAGCATGTTTTTCCACTTTCACCACTAGATGGAGACAAACCATCACTGTTCCTCTCTCTAGTATCCACAGTAGGAATACATTGTACTGTATAGTAGTACTCGTACAGGTAGTAGTAGTATATAATATGATCTAGTACTTGTCCAGACAGTGGGAGTATATAGTAGTATATAGTAGTAGTTAGTAGTAGTAGTACTCGTACAGGCAGTGGACCACTGTGCGTCCCTCTCCTCCGTCATACTCGTCCTGCCATTTGTCCACCTGGTGAACCAGTTTGAGGAAGGAGCGCTTGGACACGGGCGTGTCCCGGTACATGGGCCAGCCCAGGAACTGGAACTGCTGCACCATGCGGTACCCGTCCTGTGGCTGGAGGAGACAAAGAGGACAGGGCGGTCAAAAGAAGCTCACCCCAAACTCAGGCTGTCAGGTGTTGAAATGAAACACACTCAATGTAAGAACCTGAGCGACTTAAACAGTTCAGAGACTAGGACCCTGTGGAAGATCCAGTCCTGGTCGACCCAGGTCAGCCACTGAATGTTCTGATATCGGGCTGCAGATTGGGTCTGAACAAACACACATCAGAACTCTATTGTTCCCCTCAGGGAGAATAAAGATTCTTTGACCTTTAAGGACAGAGAAAAGGACAGAGGAGGCATGGAGAATGGAACAAGGACAGGGGGGAGGAAAGGAAAGAAGGAAGCACAGGTAAGAAAACACAGAAACGGGAAGGGGATAAGGGGGTGAGGCAGAAAAGGATTTAAGATAAACAGAGCCTAACATAAATCTGAGCAGACAGGGAGGAGAAAGGGTTCAAATCAAACGCACTGAAAGCTAAATCCGACCTGCCACAGCAAGGCGGTGTGGAGGGGAGTCTGGATCAAACACAACTGAAATGTTTTGAGACAGAGGGAGGAAATGAGGCGCAAATCAAACGCCACAAAACCTAAACTCAGCCCGACATGGAGGTGAAGAGGTTTAAATCAAACGCATTCTGATCTAAATCTGGTGAAACAGGAAAGAAATGGATCAAACATAGTCACAGCTGAACGAATCAAACACACCCCGAACACCTGAGGGCGTAAAGGGGGTAAAAATGAAACAAACCCGGACGGAAAGAGGTGGTAACAAAGAGAAAGTGTGAACTTCACCCAGCATCAGCTACATCAGCTCACGTCTAGCTGGGGACAGTCAAAGTACCGTCGGGGGACGGTGTAAAAGAAACGCACCCGGGCCGTGTTGTAGATCCTGAAGATGCGGCTGATGACGTCCTCCTCCAGATCAGCTGACACAAACTCCACCTGCAGAGAGCCGAGGCGATGGAGGCCATTCTCAGGCCAGTACTGAGGACAGAGCTGACAGACAGACAGGCAGAGAGAGAGAGACAGATAGGCAGACAGAGACAGACAGACAGGCAGAGAGAGACAGACAGGCAGACAGAGACAGACAGACAGGCAGACAGAGAGACAGACAGACACAAGGAGACAGACAGACAGGCAGACACAAGGAGACAGACAGACAGGCAGACAGAGAGAGAGACAGACAGGCAGACAGAGACAGACAGACAGACACAGGGAGACAGACAGACAGGCAGACAGAGAGACAGACAGACAGACAGACAGACAGACAGACACAGTGAGGGAGACAGACAGGCAGACAGAGAGACAGAGACAGACACAGGGAGACAAACAGACAGGCAGACAGAGAGACAGACAGACAGACAGACACAGGGAGGGAGACAGACAGGCAGACAGAGAGACAGACAGACAGACAGGCAGACAGACAGACAGAGAGACAGACAGACAGGCAGAGACAGACAGACACAGGGAGACAGACAGAGAGACAGACAGACAGACAGACACAGGGAGACAGACAGGCAGACAGACACAGATTAGACTTTAAACTGATAATAACACCAAGAGGATTATTCCTTGTGTAGACAGATATTTCTGTATATATTTACTTTACATAGCTGCTGTTTTTCTTATTCTTTATATTCATGTCTACATTAACTGTCAAGTCTGTCTGTCTATGTTTGAGGTTTGTACTAAGAGAGCAAAGTGTGACTGGAGTCAGATCCACATACCTGACAAAGTGATTCTAACTGACACAACATGCCAAAATAAACAGATGATCAGGTTGAAGTGTGTGTGTGTGTGTGTGTGTGTGTGTGTGTGTGTGTGTGTGTGTGTGTGTGTGTGAGTGAGAGTGTGTGTGTGTGTGTGTGTGTGTGTGTGTTTGTGTGTGTGTGTGTACCTGTGCCGGGTCGACATCGTTCAGCATGACGATGGACGTACAGTGGTAGTCGAGGACCAGACGCCAGAAGTCCTTCACCGTGTTTGGCAAAGGATGCTGGGTAACAATGAAGGCCGATGGCTGCTTGTAACTCTGTAAGACGTTTACCAAAATCATAAATACTGTAATAATCCCAGGTGGAAATTACTTGTTACAATACTCCAGGTGTACAAACAACATATGTTAAACAAGTAAACATCTGAAAAATCTAAATTACACACACACACACACACACACAGACTGTGAGTGATTGAACTGATTGACCACGTTTGTGTCATATTACAGGAGAGGGTGTGTCTGACTCACTGAGGGAGGCATTATACAGTTACTGGTGTAATGGTACTGGACAATGTTCAATAACTGACTGTGTTTAAACCAGTCTAAACCGGTTTGTCCCTCTGGGGACGATTAGGTGGATCCTAAAAGTCTAAAGTTTTACATATCTGTGAATATCTCCGTTTATAGCAGAGGGATGTGTTTTCTGTGCAGTTTGTGTCTGTCCAACACTTCCATGTTGTTCTGTGCCACCACATAAAAGACCATTAGAAAAATAGATGACAAAATAACTTCATAAATACTATTTCTAGTTCCCCTCAACTCCGGAGGGTCTTTGCTTTGCTGGCATGTCTGAGGAAAATTAGGCAAAAATGTTATGGGACCTTTTTTATACATTTTACATATTTGGTTGAAAAACTGCATAGGTACACTAAATCAAATCACATTTTATTTGTATAGCCAAAAATACATAATACAAAATAAATAAATAAATAAATACAAAATACTGTACAGTGACACGCTCTGTCCTAGTCTCGGTTCGAGTGAGGACAAACTTGCCCACTATTGTTTGATTTTGAGTAAAAAAATGACAAAAATCTACTTTTTGTTTTCAGAATTCTTTAGTGTATTGTAGATTTTTCATGAGTGATTTTCATATACATAAAGTTTATAAGCCCACATAATGAAAATGGCTTCATCCCCAGAGCGTTAAACTGGTTTAATCCCGCGTGCACACCAAACTTAGTCATGAAGTTCCACAAGCTTCTGTGCTTGCATCAGTTCCATTCAGCTCATACATGACTACATGTGAACAAACACAGTGACCACATGGACTCCATGCTGCCTGTTGGCACAAAGCCCCATGGGAACTGCAGTCCCCCAGCAGGACAGACAAAATGTTTGACAGTTCGGACTCCAGAAGTGTTGCGTGTGCGTTACGTACGTCCATCAGTGCAGCGTTGATGTAGTTGGAACTCTCTCCATCAATGGTGATGAGGAACGGCAGGCAGCGGTCCGGAGGCAACACGTCCATGCAGCGGTTCTTCTCGTGGTTTCTAGGCAACAGAGCGATGCTGCAGTCCTCCACCCGCAAGGTTGGCGTCACCATGTTCAGGGTCTGAGCACACACACACACACACACACACGAGAAGTGAAACGGTTAATTAAGGGTTAACAAACATTAATAAAATGTAATGACAACACTCACCCTGAACTCCTCTTTGATCTGACTAGAGTTCGTCTGAGGATCCAATCGGTTCATCTCGTAATAAACCGACCGCAGCTGGTTGGCCGGAATGGCAGTGTCACCGCAGAGACACGCTTCCAAGATGGCGTCATGGATGAAGACATACTGCTCCTGGAGACAGAGACGATGTAAACAGAGTGTGTGTATGTGTGTGTGTGTGTGTGTGTGTTGTGTGTGTGTGTACCTCAGTTTGGACCATGTTAACCCTTCGTGCTCTCAGCTCTCGGACACAGTTATAGATGTCGACCACACCCTCCCTCTCCGCCATGTCCAACATGATGTCAATCACTATGAAACAACCTGTACGCCCCGCCCCCGCACTGTTTCATACACACACACACACAGACATGTTCTCAGGTCATAAACATAGTTTCATATGACTGACGACATTGGTGATCAGTGTTAAGGTGTGTGTACCTGCAGTGGACCACGGTCGGGCCGGCGGTGGGCGGAGTCTTTGCCTTGACGCGGCGGATGAAGCCGAGTAGGCCGGTGGCGTGAAGCGGCACGCCGTGATCGGGCCACCCGGTGAAATGAAACTGACGGATCTCCCTGATCTCTGCCACGCCCCTCTGTCACATGACAGGAAGTGTGTTACACTATGTGTGTGTATATCTGTAGGTTACTCTTTGAGTCACACTGTGTTACGGTGCTTCACTGTGTGTTACACTGTGTGTTACACTGTGTGTTACACTGTGTGTTACACTGTTTTTTGTGTATGTATGTGTTACTGTGTTACAGGGTGTGTTACACTGTGTTACTGTGTGTGTCGTACCTTCTCCACAGCGAAGGTCCGGATCACGTATTCTGACAGCAATTGAGTCTCAATCAGCGTCACCTTCATGTCGCCGTAGATTTCTGTGTCATCCGGCCAGTACTTACAACACTTTACCTGCGTGCGCGCGCACACACACACACACACACACACACACACACACCATCATTAATTAAACAGTACAAAAGCAGCTCATATTAAAATCTCATTAGAGGCTCCGCCTATGCTCCCCTTCATTAACAGCTAATTACTGCTGAGCTAATCACGCTGTCGCCACGGCAACCAACGAGGTGAACTGTGGGGAGGGGACAAATCAGGCTAAAGTGTGTGTGTGTGTGTGTGTGACAGAGAACGACACAGGGAGATAATCAGCTTGATCTATCCTAGAATCCCCCTCTGCGGCTCTCCTGGATCCCTGGTGCCTTCTGGGTAATGAGAGCTGGGCCAGGGAGCCCGCCTCCAGGTGTGTGTGTGTATGTGTGTGTGCATGTGTGTGTGATCTCAGGTTAAATCCTTCAATTTCAGCAGCAAGCGGAGCTGTGTGTGTGTGATCGTCTCATCACACGCTGTGGTTTTTACGACTGAATTCTGTTTGTAACATATGAGTGTGTGTTTGTTCAGATGAAATGCATTAAACACGTACATTAATGTGTGCTTCAGTTACACACATGTAAATTCAGATATGCTTTCTCTAAGTTGTAATGAAGTATAAATATTAGGGATGCACCGATGCATCAACATTCACTGATGGCAGTGGCTGATGTTTATATGTAGATTTACACGTCGTATGAACGCTGGCTGAGGAGAAACTTTCCTTTTTTTGGAGGCTGCTGATCTCCACTCCACACGTCTCTGGCACGTTGCGTACACGTCACGGTTTTGCCACTTCATACCCACCAGGAACGCTTCACCAGACTTTGTTTACTTGCTCAGATTTGGTCATTTTCCTGGTGTATGTTCTTCTAAACATGCTTGTGGAAATATGCTACATAGCTACTTAGTTTCGCTTTTGTCTGTTTTTATGAGTGGCAGTTTGCATTGGGTATTTTATTTTGAAAATCCACTGGATTCTCTTTGCTGTTTCTGTGTCTGGCTTCCGCCTGCTCGAGGTGCTCTGTGTAGATTGACGTGTGCTGCTCGCGTCAAGTGTCAAAAGGAGAACAGATCTACGTTATGCAGTTTGGAAGACATGTAACAAACATCAGGATCGGCCAAGTTGTTATTATAAACATCGGTACCAGTCCAGAATTTCACAATCTGTGCATCCCTAGGAAATATCAGTATGCTTTATATACACAAACCTTCAACACACTCTGTGGTTACACATGTATGTAAACTTGTGTTTCATGTTCTCGAGTCACGTTTTACATGCACACATACTGGAAATCATGCTCTCCTTGAGTTGCATATTTGCTGTTATATTCATAAACATTTAATAATATCAGATCAATGTTATATATACGCTCTCTCAGTGAAGTATGCACAATAAATATATGTCTTTGCTTTATACACACACACGTTATGACACAGGAGTCCCAAACTTCATCGGTGAGGAAAAAACATCCAGATGGCCACAAACAGTGTGCGTGTGTGTGTCTGTGTGTGTGTCTGTGTGTGTGTGTCTGTGTTTGTGTGTGGACTCACCCGCCCCACCTCCACCAGGTTGGTTACCATGACGATGGCAGCGGTGTTCTCCTGCCAAATCATCCGCCAGAAATCGTAAACTGTCTCCTGCATGGGACCTGAAACACACACACACACACACACACACACACACACACACACACACAGTGTAAACTTCATATTAGACAGCGGATCATCAGCCGACATCAGAGCTGTACATGAATTATAATGACTCTTTTAATTAATTCAAATTGGGCACGTACACACACACACACACAAACACAGAAAAAAATGTTTTTAATCACTGTTGACAGTCTGTGTTTTGACGAGCTAATTAGTTCATGCTAATCCATTTCTATCCTCAAGTGTTTTACAGAAAGAATCTGCCTGCACACACAGGTGTGCGTGTCTGTGTGTGTCTGTGTGTGTCTGTGTGTGTGTGTGTGTCTGTGTGTGTCTGTGTGTGTGTGTGTGTTTCTGTGTGTGTGTGTGCGTGTGTCTGTGTGTGTGTGTGTGTGTGTGTGTGTGGGTCTGTGTGTGTACGGGGGGCTACTACAGAAGTAGCTAAGCTAGCCTGTGCTAAGATATGCTCATGTGGAGCCCACACAACATGTGATGATCTGTTCATGTGTATGTTTGAGTTCTTACCTTGGGTAGCGATGTAGTGATTAGGTCTGTGGTAACCCTGAGGGAAGCAAACAGGACAGGAAAGGAAGTCAGACAAGTGTGACAGACACGTCCTCTCAGTACAGACACGTCCTCACTGTACAGACACGTCCTCACAGTACAGACATCCTCTGTACAGACACGTCCTCACTGTACAGACACGTCCTCTGTACAGACACGTCCTCACTGTACAGACACGTCCTCACTGTACAGACACGTCCTCACAGTACAGACACGTCCTCACTGTACAGACACGTCCTCACAGTACAGACACGTCCTCTGTACAGACACGTCCTCACTGTACAGACACGTCCTCACAGTACAGACACATCCTCACTGTACAGACACGTCCTCACAGTACAGACACGTCCTCACTGTACAGACACGTCCTCACAGTACAGACACGTCCTCACTGTACAGACACGTCCTCACAGTACAGACACGTCCTCACACACACTAACTTTCCTCTGTACATTTGTTTACAGAGTCAACACCAACCAACACTGACTCATGATGATCGTCGTCATGGAAACAGAAACAGAGTCGACCAGGACGTTTAAGACCGACCTTTAAAGAAACTGTGCGTGAGACTTACATCGACGTAGTTGGCGTTGATGTAGTCGGAGCCGCTCTCTCCGTCCTGAGGCTGGAGACGCACACGCGAATGATCATCTGGTGCACACACACACACACACACACACACATACTTTAATTGGTCTGCTTGTTGTTGTGGTGTCGCTGAACATTATCACCTCTAATTATCTTCTGCTGAATAAAGAATTGAATGATTAATTAATAAACACTTAATAAACACAACAAACTGAATGTGTGTTTGTTTTTCCAGATGTTATTAATGTTCATATAATATAAAGTAGAGGTCTGCGTCTGCCATGTTTTGTCCCGCTCCAGCCCGCAAATCACGGACAGTATTCCTCACAAAAGTTCTTTTCTTTGGCTTGGGAAGTTAAACATGCTGAGCTTAGCTGAGCTCTCCACAGACCGATCCTTCACCTAGCACATGTAGCGAGGGTGCACAGTGCCAAGCATTTCTGCCATGATCGGAGATCTCAAACACGGAAGAGTGGAAACGAATTGTCTGAAACATACGTGAGATTAGACCACATCCGCAAATTTAGCCAAATAATGTCAAATAAAATATCCAGCACAAATTACATATGATAGACATAAATAAATTAATTAATCACTTATACATTTTATTTTATAGAAGTTTTTAGTTTGCGGGACTACCATGGGAGTGCAGGGCTCTAATACAATATATAGATATAGTAACATATCTATATATTATATTAAACATATAATATAATGTAATACAACGTAATATAATGTAAAGTAAAGTAATATAATGGGAAAAAATAAACAGTATAAATAGGTATAGTAGGTATAGAAACATTGTGTTCAATATTAATAAATCTAACTATGATGATAATCTGCTCACAGCCACATTATAACATGTCTACATATAAATAAAAGACACACACACACACACACACACACACACATATATGGTGGTGGAGGAGGTGTAGGTTTGTGTACGTACAGGCGATGATGTTGCCGTAGCGATTCTTCAGGCGGTTTTCATCTTTTTTGGCTGAATCCCACGGAGCAGACTGGCCTTCAAAGAAACCCTGAGACATAAAACACATTACACAGACGTGTAACGTTAGATTACATAGATGTGTAGTGTTAGATTATATAGATGTGTAACGTTAGATTATATAGATGTGTAGCATTAGATTATATAGATGTGTAGCATTAGATTATATAGATGTGTAGCATTAGATTATATAGATGTGTAGTGAATGACCTCTGAAGTAATGCAGAGGGTGTGTTTGATTTAGTGTTGTGTGTGTGTATGTGTCTATGACATCACAGACATTCATATGTAACACACTGACAGAGAGCTGATGATGATGATGGTGATCTACAGTAAATCAACTTCCGCTACCATGCTAACTAGCCTGTGATTAGCTAACGTAGCCTTTAACTAACGTCAGTACGTTATGGTCAGTACATGAAAACAGGTTATGGCTAACAAACTAGCTGTTACGTAGAAATTAATTGTTGCAGGTGAAGCTGTTGCACACATATATATTATTATTATTATTGTTGCTTCACCTGCATGAAAGTGGCTAACAGAAATAAAACATTTTATCTTTTTATGTTAGCCTGTGATGCTACAGTGACTTCCTTTTTACATAGTTAATTGCTCTTGATTGGACAGCACTGCAGAAGTTACCTAGCAACGGTTTTACCAGCTGAGACGTTTTTAACGATGGAAGCCGAGTCCAAAAGGACCCACAAAAGTCCAGACCCAGTGTCAGCATCCTTAAACCTGATCAACGAATCAAGGTTTCAAACAGTACTGATCCAAATAGATTGATGGACGTGGACCTGAACGTGGACCTCAACATATAACAACAGTTACAGTGCTAGTGTATGGGTGTGTGTGTGTATGTTAGCATCTAGTGTCCATCTAATCTGATTAACAAGAAGACATGATGATAAGAATCTGAAAACCAAGAAGGTGTCTTACCTCGTTAAGCTGTCCAATCAGATTAATTAGTAAAGGGGAAGCATGGAGGGAGATAACAATCATCAGCTACTCGTTAATCATCATCATCATCATTAGAAGAAGAAGAGATCAATAACTGGACAGGAAGTCAAACCACGAGGAAGAACAGGACTTCTTTGAGGTCCCAACCCTCTTCCAGAGATCAGAACCACACATGATGTAATCCTTCATGAGAGAATGATGACAAGTTTCCATGACGACCAGCTCTTGACATCACAACACACATGAAGTTAGTCTGATGCACAAAGTATGAATAAATGATGAATGTTTGACAGGTGACGGCAGGTGTTTGACAGCCAATCAGATCACTGCGTTTGTCCTGATGAAAAGCGATTTATAAATAAAGCGTGAATCATTTTTACATTCTGTATTTATTCACATTATTCGTTTTAATATTGAAAACTCTCTGCAAATGTGAACTAAATATTATTAAACTTAAAGTCACACACCAATTATTTCACTGCTGTTAGCTCATGTTAGCTCAGTCCGTTAGCTGCTGTTACCTCATGTTAGCTCAGTCTGTTAGCTGCTGTTAGCTCTTGTTAGCTCAGTCTGTTAGCTGCTGTTAGCTCTTGTTAGCTCAGTCTGTTAGCTGCTGTTAGCTCATGTTAGCTCAGTCTGTTAGCTGCTGTTAGCTCTTGTTAGCTCAGTCTGTTAGCTGCTGTTAGCTCATGTTAGCTCAGTCTGTTAGCTGCTGTTAGCTCATGTTAGCTCTGTTTGTTAGCTGCTGTTAGCTCATGTTAGCTTAGTCTGTTAATGTTTTCAGGCCCAGCAGTCAGCAGCTTCTATGGACATGATGGCAGAGGAGCAGAGAGTGAAGAGGACGCTGACGGAAGAAGCTAAGAAGAGAAAAGGAGAGAGTGAGCGAGCAAGAAGCCGCCGGACAAGAGTAAATCTGGGACTGACTTTTAGTGGTTGGTGAGAGCTTGGTGAAATAAAAGGCTGAAAGACAGACGCCGAGCTGGGCTGACTGCTGCTGGACTAGTCAGTAAGATTAGCTGCTGCTGGTGACCTGGCTGATGATTGGCTGTTAGCAAAGTTGTCGACTCGCTAGTTTCTTATCATCAGAAGTAATGTAATCAGAGTAAATACTTGAGTACAGCTGGACACAGTTACACAGATTAAAGCAGATGTTTAAAGGATAGTCTGACAAACAGCTGAGCAGAGATCAGCTGTTCTGTTTGGAATTGTCATTTAATGGATGGAGAGTGAGACAGAAACACTGAAGAACTCACTGCTAACTTTCTGCAAATGGAGGGTGAAAATACTCTGAGTGAGTGTGTGTGTGTGTGTGTGTGTGTGTGTGTGTGTGTGTGTGTGTGTGTGTGTACTCAGTATGTATAATGGATTAGCCCTGAGGGCAGCCCTCTAGCAGGCACACACACACACACACACACACACACTCCCTGTTTTGGCCCATTAGCTGGAGGGAAGATCTATAATGTATGTCTGTGTGTGTGTGTGTGTGTGTGTGTGTGTGTGTGTGTGTGTGTGTGTTCAGGTAAGTAACATCCATTAGTAAGTTTCTCTACTGATGAAAATGGGTAAACATGTGGAGTGAGCATGCACACACACAAACACACACACACACTCACACAGACACTTCTGCTCTTCTTGAACATCACTGGTGTGTTCACTGTCCTCCTGTCCTGATGATGATTGGTCGTTTTTGAAACATTCAACTTTTAGGGAAACCTGACATCAGGCAGTTGTAGTTTTGATGTTGGTGTGATGTCTGTGTGATGTCTGTGTGATGTTTCTGTGATGTTTGTGTGATGTCTGTGTGATGTCTGTGTGATGTCTGTGTGATGTTTGTGTGATGTCTGTGTGATGTTTCTGTGATGTTTCTGTGATGTCTGTGTGATGTCTGTGTGATGTTTGTGTGATGTCTGTGTGATGTCTGTGTGATGTTTGTGTGATGTCTGTGTGATGTCTGTGTGATGTTTCTGTGATGTTTGTGTGATGTCTGTGTGATGTTTCTGTGATGTTTGTGTGATGTCTGTGTGATGTTTGTGTGATGTCTGTGTGATGTTTCTGTGATGTCTGTGTGATGTTTCTGTGATGTTTCTGTGATGTCTGTGTGATGTCTGTGTGATGTTTCTGTGATGTCTGTGTGATGTCTGTGTGATGTCTGTGTGATGTTTCTGTGATGTCTGTGTGATGTTTCTGTGATGTTTCTGTGATGTCTGTGTGATGTCTGTGTGATGTCTGTGTGATGTTTCTGTGATGTTTGTGTGATGTTTCTGTGATGTTTGTGTGATGTTTCTGTGATGTTTGTGTGATGTTTCTGTGATGTTTCTGTGATGTCTGTGTGATGTTTCTGTGATGTCTGTGTGACGTTTCTGTGATGTCTGTGTGATGTCTGTGTGATGTCTGTGTGATGTCTGTGTGATGTTTGTGTGATGTCTGTGTGATGTTTCTGTGATGTCTGTGTGATGTTTCTGTGATGTCTGTGTGATGTTTCTGTGATGTCTGTGTGATGTTTCTATGATGTCTGTGTGATGTCTGTGTGATGTTTCTGTGATGTCTGTGTGATGTTTCTGTGATATCTGTGTGATGTCTGTGTGATGTTTCTGTGATGTTTCTGTGATGTCTGTGTGATGTTTCTGTGATGTTTGTGTTGTGCGTCCCCCTCACCTCATACTCCTCCTTGAAGCCATAACCTTCGGCACATTTCATCTGGGTGATGTGCTGCAGCAGGTCGGCCACTCGGATGGCCGGGTGCAGCTGACCCGTCTGGTAGGGCAGCGCCTCGCGCTCCGACTCTCGCTGCTTATAGTGGGACTGGACCAGGCTGCTGGTTTCACTGGTCATAGTGTGGCTGTCATCTGCAGGGAACAGACAGAACACAACAGACAGGTCAGATTCAGGCTGGAGTCAACAGACAGCTGGACAGACACGTGTGATGTGATGTATGTTCATGACGGATAACGTAGACCAGACCATACTGACCCAGACCAGGATCCAGACTGGTTTACATTGAAACACACACCGAATCTAGTCTGGTTCAAACATATTATGAAATCCAGATTAAACTGTAGCTGCTGTTAGCAAATGTTAGCTACTGTTAGCTCAGTTTGTTAGCTGCTGTTAGTTACTGTACTGCTGTTTGTTAGCCGGGAGCATTAGTGTTTGTAGCTGCAGGATGTCACAACACGACACATGACTACTTCCTGTGCAGACAGGAAGTTAAAAGACAAAACATCAAAATGAAGCTCAGTTCTCATCCACAGATACAATGTTGTTACCATGACAACACAGATGAATGACAGACACATCACGTGACATCAGATCACATGACTGAAGAAAGGATGGTGATTGGGTGTCATTTCTTTTCACACTGCGATCATAACCATCGATCACTAATCAGAACAGGTGAGTGCTGGACCTCACTGGACCAGATCCAGTACAGCATAGTTTGAGTACTGGTCAAGATCCAGTACAGCATGGTTTGAGTACTGGTCCAGATGTGGTCCAGGTTCTGGGAGCTGCAGTGTGAAAAGAGCACAGAGTTCAGAGTCCTGGAACAGACAAACCTTTGGTTTTGGTTCTGGTCCACGACCCTGACAGGAACATTTCAACAAAGACTCGGCGGACAAACCTTCGTCTACACTCTCTACCTCTGTTCTTATTGGCTAGCCTGGGGCTGACTGACCAATCAGAAACTCTCTATCCCAAACAGCCCAACCAATCGTGGCGAGGAGATGGGCAATGTGATGGAGGTGTTGGTTTGCGATTGGACAGAGGAAGACAGGTGAGATGACCACGACAACAAAAACGGCAACCAATCAGAGAAAAACAGACGGGTGGAGCTGAGACCTGATTGGTTCGAGGTGAAATGGTGGGAGGGGTTGAGGATTGTGATGTCACATTTTCACAAAGGGGTGAAAATGAGGCATGGCCACGCTAACTGATGACATCACAGCGGGTGGTGGGTGTGGCTCCATGTGCAGTGGTGACAGACACCCCCCCAACATAAGTCCCGCCCACTTAGCCCCAAATGTAACCACTTACCATTAATGGGCACTTTAACAGAGAAAGAGAAGAAGAAGAGAGAGGAGACAGGGTGTAAGCAACAACTTTAGCTTTAGCCTACTGCTAACATACAGCTAGCTCCTAGTACTGTAGTAGTTCTACTTGAACATGTAACAGCTAGGCTAACCTGGCTAAATGTATTCGTCTTGTAGACTCCGCTAACGTCAGATGCCCTGGCCTGTAAACCAATTAGCTAGCCTGAGGAGAGAGGAGAAATCTCACAGTTAGCTTTAAACTAGCCTAGTAGTACTAGTACATTTAGCGCTTTAGCAGTTAGCATCACAGTTTAGTCTTAACTGATATCGAGACGTGTGATATGTGCATAAAAACAATAACGCCAACAGCTCCACAAGCTCATTGTTAAACTTCAACTTCGACCTATAGCCTTAGCTTAACCACATGCTAAAGTAACTAACCGCTAATTAACTGCTGCTAACTGAATCTGCCGTTAGCATGATAACAGAACTGGTCTCAGCGGCTCGACCAGACTAGTTCAAGCACAGCCTCTGAGACCAACAGGGAATAACGTTACACTACCGAGGTGATCTCCAGACTTTATGATGGAAACACTGATCAGTAGTGAAGTGCTAACTGTGGTTAGCTTTGTCAGCCATGTAGCTAACTGAACTGACTCAGCCCGGGATGCCAGGAGCCAAACCCTGCAAGAAAACCATCTCGGTAGGCTGCTGTGTTCCTGCTCACTGCTGGTTCTGAGGTTCCGTTCGGTCTGGCTATGTTCACTGGAAGGTAGACACTGATGCTAGCTCATAACATGAGCTACAATGCATCACGGTGGGGGTGTAACGCTACTCGCTATTGGCTGCTGTAAATGCCAATCAACATCCACACAAGTCCCTCCCTTTTTAAGAGTGAACTGAACTCTACTTCCTGTTTCATGAACTACCCATCATGCACTTCTTTATTTATGTTTGTTCTGTGAGCTGTTGACGTAGACCTGTACTGTGGGTGTGGTCAGTCCACTGTGACATCACTGGTGAGGGTCTACTTTTTGTTGTGGTGAAAATAATCGTGATTGACAGGTGAACAGTCATGTGATGTACTGTGAACCTGTCAGCTGCTTTCCTGTGATGTGTTGCTGCTAGATTAGCATAGCATTCCTCAACTTTGTGTTTACATATTTCATTTAAAGAAACAAACAAATGTCTGCGAAACAATCACCAGCTAACAGGACAGATGCCTGACAGACAGACGGCTGACAGACGGATGCCTGACTGACAGACGTCTGACAGACGGATGTCTGACACCGGACAGACGGACGCCTGACAGACAGACACCTGACAGGCGGATGCCTGACAGACGGACGGCTGACGTCCTCTCTGGTTTTGTGAGTTTCCTCCCCCCAGTCCACGTGGGCGTGTCCATGCAGAGGTCGGAGGTCACAGACAGACGTGACGTCATGATGGATGATGGAGTGAAGCCCACCGTCGATGAACAAACAAAGAAAATCTAAAAATGTCTTCAATTGATGAAATAAAAAAATAAATCAAAAATAATAAAAATTTTATTATTTCAAATACAAAAAAAATAAAACAAATTTTAAAGTTTTAATGAATCAAAAATTTAAAGATGAAAAATTATAAGCAGCCGAACAAGAAGCAAGCAGGGATGGATGGAAGCCAAACATCACTCTATCTGTCTGCTTCCTGTCTCTCTGTCTGCTTCCTGTCTCTCTGTCTGCTTCCTGTCTGTCTGCTTCCTGTCTCTCTGTCTGCTTCCTGTCTGTCTCTCTGTGCATTTTATTCTGTCCTACAGAGGAAGGAAAGGAAAAGTGTCTCACCCAGAATGGCCGTCGGCACAAAGGGATCTGCCATCAGGACACATCAGCAGCAGTCAGATAAGCAGAGAGACAGACAGGTGAGACACAGAGAGTAGGACAAGCAAAGAGACAGACAGGTGAGACATACAGGCAGGCAGACAGACAGGCAGAGGAAAAGGAGAAGAGGAAGGTCATCTTGTATGTCCTGACTGTTGGCACCAGAGGACCGGATGTGACCCAGATCGGACTGTTACACTGATCTAAGCTCAGCTGAGCTCATCAATGTCTTCACATCTGACCCCTCAAAACTACAGAATACATCTGACCCGGTCCAGTCTGACCTGGTCCAGTCTGACTGAGTAAGGGGATGACAGTACTTGTCGTAACCCTACAGACATGATGTGACAAACATGTTTTCATTGGTTGAGTGTGCCCGTGGTTCTGTCTGTAGGGACTGGTCCAGATGACCTTTGCAGATCAGTAAAGTTCTTCTTCATTTGTATGTTGAGACATTCTGCTCAACCTCTGGACGCTGCTGGACTGGACTAGACTCTGCTGGACTGGACTAGACTCGACTCTGCTGGACTGGACTAGACTCTGCTGGACTGGACTAGACTCTGCTGGACTGGACTAGACTCGACTCTGCTGGACTGGACTAGACTCTGCTGGACTGGACTAGACTGCTGGACTGGACTAGACTCTGCTGGACTGGACTAGACTGCTGGACTGGACTAGACTCTGCTGGACTGGACTAGACTCTGCTGGACTGGACTCTGCTGGGCTAGACTAGACACTGCTGGACTGGACTAGACTCTGCTGGACTAGACTCTGCTGGGCTAGACTAGACTCTGCTGGACTGGACTCTGCTGGACTGGACTAGACTATGCTGGACTGGACTAGACTCTGCTGGACTGGACTAGACTCAACTCTGCTGGAATACACTCTGCTGGACTGGACTCTGCTGGACTGGACTAGACTCTGCTGGACTAGACTCGACTCTGCTGGACTAGACTCTGCTGGACTGGATTAGACTCTGCTGGACTGGACTAGACTCTGCTGGACTGGACTAGACTCGACTCTGCTGGACTAGACTCTGCTGGACTGGACTCTGCTGGGCTGGACTAGACTCTGCTGGACTGGACTCTGCTGGACTGGACTAGACTACTGGACTGGAGTCTGCTGGACTGGACTAGACTCTGCTGGACTGGAGTCTGCTGGACTGGACTAGACTCTGCTGGACTGGACTCTGCTGGGCTGGACTCTTCTGGACTGGACTAGACTGCTGGACTGGACTGGACTCTGCTGGACTGGAGTCTGCTGGACTGGACTAGACTCTGCTGGACTGGACTCTGCTGGACTGGACTGGACTCTGCTGGACTGGAGTCTGCTGGACTGGACTAGACTCTGCTGGACTGGACTCTGCTGGACTGGACTAGACTCTGCTGGACTGGACGCTGCTGGACTGGACTAGACTCTGCTGGACTGGACTCTGCTGGACTGGACTAGACTCGACTCTGCTGGACTGGACTAGACTCTGCTGGACTGGACTAGACTCTGCTGGGCTAGACTGGACTCTGCTAGACTGGACTAGACTCTGCTGGACTGGACTCTGCTGGACTGGACTAGACTCTGCTGGACTGGACTAGACTCTGCTGGACTGGACTCTGCTGGGCTAGACTAGACACTGCTGGACTGGACTAGACTCTGCTGGACTGGACTAGACTATGCTGGACTGGACTAGACTCTGCTGGACTGGACTAGACTCTGCTGGACTGGACTCTGCTGGACTGGACTAGACTCTGCTGGACTGGACTAGACTCTGCTGGACTAGACTAGACTCGACTCTGCTGGACTGGACTAGACTCTGCTGGACTAGACTCTGCTGGACTGGACTCTGCTGGACTGGACTCTGCTGGACTGGACTAGACTATGCTGTACTGGACTAGACTCTGCTGGACGGGACTCTGCTGGACTGGACTCTGCTGGACTGGACTCTGCTGGACTGGACTCTGCTGGACTGGACTAGACTCTGCTGGACTGGACTCTGCTGGACTGGACTAGACTCTGCTGGACTGAACTCTGCTGGACTGGACTCTGCTGGGCTAGACTAGACACTGCTGGACTGGACTAGACTCTGCTGGACTAGACTCTGCTGGGCTAGAGTAGACTCTGCTGGACTGGACTCTGCTGGACTGGACTAGACTCTGCTGGACTGGACTAGACTCTGCTGGGCTAGACTAGACACTGCTGGACTGGACTAGACTCTGCTGGACTGGACTAGACTATGCTGGACTGGACTAGACTCTGCTGGACTGGACTCTGCTGGGCTAGACTAGACTCTGCTGGACTGGACTCTGCTGGACTGGACTAGACTCTGCTGGACTGGACTCTGCTGGACTTGACTAGACTCTGCTGGACTGGACTAGACTCTGCTGGACTGAACTCTGCTGGACTGGACTCTGCTGGACTAGACTAGACACTGCTTGACTGGACTAGACTCTGCTGGACTAGACTCTGCTGGGCTAGACTCCGCTGGGCTAGACTCTGCTGGGCTAGACTAGACTCTGTTGGACTGGACTCTGCTGGACTGGACTCTGCTGGGCTAGACTAGACTCTGCTGGACTGGACTCTGCTGGACTGGACTAGACACTGCTGGACTGGACTAGACTATGCTGGACTGGACTAGACTCTGCTGGACTGGACTAGACTCTGCTGGACTGAACTCTGCTGGACTGGACTCTGCTGGGCTAGACTAGACACTGCTGGACTGGACTAGACTCTGCTGGACTAGACTCTGCTGGGCTAGACTCCACTGGGCTAGACTCTGCTGGGCTAGACTAGACTCTACTGGACTGGACTCTGCTGGGCTAGACTAGACTCTGTTGGACTGGACTCTGCTGGACTGGACTCTGCTGGGCTAGACTAGACTCTGCTGGACTGGACTCTGCTGGACTGGACTAGACTCTGCTGGACTGGACTAGACTATGCTGGACTGGACTCTGCTGGGCTAGACTAGACTCTGCTGGACTCGACTAGACTCTGCTGGACTGGACTCTGCTGGGCTAGACTAGACTCTGCTGGACTGGACTCTGCTGGACTGGACTAGACTCTGCTGGACTGGACTCTGCTGGACTGGACTAGACTCTGCTGGACTGGACTCTGCTGGACTTGACTAGACTATGCTGGACTGGACTCTGCTGGGCTAGACTAGACACTGCTGGACTGGACTAGACTCTGCTGGACTAGACTCTGCTGGGCTAGACTCTGCTGGGCTAGACTAGACTCTGCTGGACTGGACTCTGCTGGACTGGACTAGACTATGCTGGACTGGACTAGACTCTGCTGGACTGGACTCTGCTGGACTGGACTAGACTCTGCTGGACTGGACTAGACTATGCTGGACTGGACTAGAGTCTGCTGGACTGGACTCTGCTGGGCTAGACTAGACTCTGCTGGACTGGACTCTGCTGGACTGGACTAGACTCTGCTGGACTGGACTCTGCTGGACTTGAGTAGACTCTGCTGAACTGAACTAGACTCTGCTGGACTGAACTCTGCTGGACTGGACTCTGCTGGGCTAGACTAGACACTGCTGGACTGGACTAGACTCTGCTGGACTAGACTCTGCTGGGCTAGACTCTGCTGGGCTAGACTCTGCTGGGCTAGACTAGACTCTGCTGGACTGGACTCTGCTGGACTGGACTCTGCTGGGCTAGACTAGACTCTGTTGGACTGGACTCTGCTGGACTGGACTATGCTGGGCTAGACTAGACTCTGCTGGACTGGACTCTGCTGGACTGGACTAGACTCTGCTGGACTGGACTAGACTATGCTGGACTGGACTAGACACTGCTGGACTGGACTCTGCTGGACTGGACTAGACTATGCTGGACTGGACTAGACTCTGCTGGACTGGACTCTGCTGGGCTAGACTAGACTCTGCTGGACTGGACTCTGCTGGACTGGACTCTGCTGGACTGGACTAGACTCTGCTGGACTGGACTCTGCTGGACTTGACTAGACTCTGCTGGACTGGACTAGACTCCGCTGGACTGGACTCTGCTGGGCTAGACTAGACACTGCTGGACTGGACTGGACTCTGCTGGACTGGACTCTGCTGGACTGGACTCTGCTGGACTGGACTAGACTCTGCTGGACTGAACTCTGCTGGACTGGACTCTGCTGGGCTAGACTAGACACTGCTGGACTGGACTAGACTCTGCTGGACTAGACTCTGCTGGGCTAGACTCTGCTGGGCTAGACTCTGCTGGGCTAGACTAGACTCTGCTGGACTGGACTCTGCTGGACTGGACTCTGCTGGACTGGACTAGACTCTGCTGGACTGGACTCTGCTGGGCTAGACTAGACACTTCCGGACTGGACTAGACTGCTGGACTTGACTAGACTCTGCTGGACTGGACTCTGCTGGGCTAGAGTAGACTCTGCTGGACTGGACTCTGCTGGACTGGACTAGACTCTGCTGGACTGGACTCTGCTGGGCTAGACTAGACACTGCTGGACTGGACTAGACTCTGCTGGACTGGACTAGACTATGCTGGACTGGACTAGACTCTGCTGGACTGGACTCTGCTGGGCTAGACTAGACTCTGCTGGACTGGACTCTGCTGGACTGGACTAGACTCTGCTGGACTGGACTCTGCTGGACTTGACTAGACTCTGCTGGACTGGACTAGACTCTGCTGGACTGAACTCTGCTGGACTGGACTCTGCTGGACTAGACTAGACACTGCTTGACTGGACTAGACTCTGCTGGACTAGACTCTGCTGGGCTAGACTCCGCTGGGCTAGACTCTGCTGGGCTAGACTAGACTCTGTTGGACTGGACTCTGCTGGACTGGACTCTGCTGGGCTAGACTAGACTCTGCTGGACTGGACTCTGCTGGACTGGACTAGACTCTGCTGGACTGGACTAGACTATGCTGAACTGGACTAGACTCTGCTGGACTGGACTAGACTCTGCTGGACTGAACTCTGCTGGACTGGACTCTGCTGGGCTAGACTAGACACTGCTGGACTGACTAGACTCTGCTGGACTAGACTCTGCTGGGCTAGACTCCACTGGGCTAGACTCTGCTGGGCTAGACTAGACTCTACTGGACTGGACTCTGCTGGGCTAGACTAGACTCTGTTGGACTGGACTCTGCTGGACTGGACTCTGCTGGGCTAGACTAGACTCTGCTGGACTGGACTCTGCTGGACTGGACTAGACTCTGCTGGACTGGACTAGACTATGCTGGACTGGACTAGACTCTGCTGGACTGGACTAGACTCTGCTGGACTGGACTCTGCTGGGCTAGACTAGACTCTGCTGGACTGGACTCTGCTGGACTGGACTAGACTCTGCTGGACTGGACTCTGCTGGACTGGACTAGACTCTGCTGGACTGGACTCTGCTGGACTTGACTAGACTCTGCTGGGCTAGACTAGACTCTGCTGGACTGGACTCTGCTGGACTGGACTAGACTATGCTGGACTGGACTAGACTCTGCTGGACTGGACTCTGCTGGACTGGACTAGACTCTGCTGGACTGGACTAGACTATGCTGGACTGGACTAGACTCTGCTGGACTGGACTCTGCTGGGCTAGACTAGACTCTGCTGGACTGGACTCTGCTGGACTGGACTAGACTCTGCTGGACTGGACTCTGCTGGACTGGACTAGACTCTGCTGGACTGGACTCTGCTGGGCTAGACTAGACACTGCTGGACTGGACTAGACTCTGCTGGACTGGACTAGACTATGCTGGACTGGACTAGACTCTGCTGGACTGGACTCTGCTGGGCTAGACTAGACTCTGCTGGACTGGACTCTGCTGGACTGGACTAGACTCTGCTGGACTGGACTCTGCTGGACTTGACTAGACTCTGCTGGACTGGACTAGACTCTGCTGGACTGAACTCTGCTGGACTGGACTCTGCTGGACTAGACTAGACACTGCTTGACTGGACTAGACTCTGCTGGACTAGACTCTGCTGGGCTAGACTCCGCTGGGCTAGACTCTGCTGGGCTAGACTAGACTCTGTTGGACTGGACTCTGCTGGACTGGACTCTGCTGGGCTAGACTAGACTCTGCTGGACTGGACTCTGCTGGACTGGACTAGACTCTGCTGGACTGGACTAGACTATGCTGAACTGGACTAGACTCTGCTGGACTGGACTAGACTCTGCTGGACTGAACTCTGCTGGACTGGACTCTGCTGGGCTAGACTAGACACTGCTGGACTGGACTAGACTCTGCTGGACTAGACTCTGCTGGGCTAGACTCCACTGGGCTAGACTCTGCTGGGCTAGACTAGACTCTACTGGACTGGACTCTGCTGGGCTAGACTAGACTCTGTTGGACTGGACTCTGCTGGACTGGACTCTGCTGGGCTAGACTAGACTCTGCTGGACTGGACTCTGCTGGACTGGACTAGACTCTGCTGGACTGGACTAGACTATGCTGGACTGGACTAGACTCTGCTGGACTGGACTAGACTCTGCTGGACTGGACTCTGCTGGGCTAGACTAGACTCTGCTGGACCTGGACTCTGCTGGACTGGACTAGACTCTGCTGGACTGGACTCTGCTGGACTGGACTAGACTCTGCTGGACTGGACTCTGCTGGACTTGACTAGACTCTGCTGGGCTAGACTAGACTCTGCTTGGACTGGACTCTGCTGGACTGGACTAGACTATGCTGGACTGGACTAGACTCTGCTGGACTGGACTCTGCTGGACTGGACTAGACTCTGCTGGACTGGACTAGACTATGCTGGACTGGACTAGACTCTGCTGGACTGGACTCTGCTGGGCTAGACTAGACTCTGCTGGACTGGACTCTGCTGGACTGGACTAGACTCTGCTGGACTGGACTCTGCTGGACTTGAGTAGACTCTGCTGAACTGAACTAGACTCTGCTGGACTGAACTCTGCTGGACTGGACTCTGCTGGGCTAGACTAGACACTGCTGGACTGGACTCTGCTGGACTGGACTAGACTCTGCTGGACTGGACTCTGCTGGACTTGAGTAGACTCTGCTGAACTGAACTAGACTCTGCTGGACTGAACTCTGCTGGACTGGACTCTGCTGGGCTAGACTAGACACTGCTGGACTGGACTAGACTCTGCTGGACTAGACTCTGCTGGGCTAGACTCTGCTGGGCTAGACTCTGCTGGGCTAGACTAGACTCTGCTGGACTGGACTCTGCTGGACTGGACTCTGCTGGGCTAGACTAGACTCTGTTGGACTGGACTCTGCTGGACTGGACTATGCTGGGCTAGACTAGACTCTGCTGGACTGGACTCTGCTGGACTGGACTAGACTCTGCTGGACTGGACTAGACTATGCTGGAATGGACTAGACACTGCTGGACTGGACTCTGCTGGACTGGACTAGACTATGCTGGACTGGACTAGACTCTGCTGGACTGGACTCTGCTGGGCTAGACTAGACTCTGCTGGACTGGACTCTGCTGGACTGGACTCTGCTGGACTGGACTAGACTCTGCTGGACTGGACTCTGCTGGACTTGACTAGACTCTGCTGGACTGGACTAGACTCCGCTGGACTGGACTCTGCTGGGCTAGACTAGACACTGCTGGACTGGACTAGACTCTGCTGGACTAGACTCTGCTGGGCTAGACTCTGCTGGGCTAGACTAGACTCTGCTGGACTGGACTCTGCTGGACTAGCTCCTAGCTTGTCGGTAGCTGTTGCTAATCTTATACATGCTAACACCAACAAACAGGCATGTTTAAGAACCAATCAGGCGACAGAAACTGTTGAGTTCAGACGCTGTTCTCTTTACACGCCCCCACGAGGAGGCTGGAGGAGGAGTTCATTCTCCACATGTATGAGTGAAGGGGTGATGATGACAGGTGTGTGTGTGTTACCTGGATAGTAGGAGTTGGGGACAGTGGTGCTGATGGTGTTTGTCTTCAGGGTGAAGGAGGATGGAGACGACACATCTGGACGGAGAAACAAGAGATATGTGTCTTCATCACTGTCCTCTGACCCGCCCTCCACCACCCCATGGGTGTGTGTGTGTGTGTACTCACTGCGTCCATTCAGTGTGTGCGTATCCACCATTGTTGTGTGTTGGGAGTTGTTGACCATCAGAGTCATTTCCTGTCTAGAGCTTAGAGTTTCCTTCCTCTTCTTCGCCAACTTCCTGTTGAGACAAAAACAAAGAACAAACATGCTCAGCTTCCCTTAACGCACCACAGAGGAAGCAGCATGTCATGTTTTGGACTTTTCCCTGATCCGGTGATTTAATTTCAAATGTATGTCCGGCAGGTCAGAACCGGCCCATCAAAGGGTCAGAACCGCTCATCAAAGGGTCAGAACCGCTCATCAAAGGGTCAGAACCGGCCCATCAAAGGGTCAGAACCGCTCATCAAAGGGTCAGAACCGCTCATCAAAGGGTCAGAACCGGCCCATCAAAGGGTCAGATTTGTCCACTGGGGGTAAGTCCTGTGCTGCTGCACACACTCACACACAGGAAGTGACATAACAGTGTCAAACACAAAGGTGTGTGTCCACTTCCGGCTCGAGAGATCAGCTGGCTAACAAGCATCAGGGAGGGGAGGGGCTTGTCGTGGATGTTGATTGGCTTTTACAGCAGCCAATAGTGAGTACGTTATACTATAGATGTAGCAGGTGTTTGTTCCACCCCCACTGCCATGCATAGCAGCTGGTCTATGAGCTAGCATCAGCCTGTGAACACAGCCTAACAAAACCTCTGAACCAGCAGTGAGCAGACCGTCCGGTCCAGTCCTGCTGCTGAGCCCGGTTCTGTTGGCTGCTAACGACTCGGTGACAAACCAAAGAACTGAATTACACATTCATCCTTTAAGGCGGTATCAATGACTGCATTTTTCTCTTAAGGTAGTATGGGGTGTTGTGTTTTTAAGGTGAAACTTAAGGTGGTATGACAGATGGAGTGTCTTTAATGAGGTGTAAGTGAAGAGGAGAAGTAAAGTTCTGAATCAGTTCTTCATTTTTAAATATGTGAGACAACGTCTGCCTGTCTGTCTGCCTGCCTGTCTACTGCTGCAGAGAAAAATATCATCTTCACAAACATCCTTTCAGTCTGTTTGTCCACACACACGTTTTAAAGCTTGATGTATTTTCTGTCTTTCTATTCTGAGTGTGTGAAAAAAAACATCCATTTGTCCGATTACACACACACACACACACACACACACACACACACACACACACAAAGTTTAACCCTGACCTGAAAATGGAAAAAAATGAAATATATAAATAAATATAGAAAACAGGCTTTTACACTGAAAGTAAGACATCAGTGAAAGCAGCTGTGTGTGTGTGTGTGTGTGTGTGTGTGTGTGTGTGTGTGTGTGTGTCAGGGTTAACATGGAGGATGGTGAAAGCGCCCCGAGGCGAGGCTGCCCTCCTCCCACTCATGTCACCTGTTTCTTCTTCTGTGAAAACCTGAACACACAAACTGTCCACTGCCAACACAGACAGCCCGGAGACAAGACACAACTACAGAGACACAAAGAGACAGGCAGAGACACGAAGGGACAGACAGAGACACAAAGAAACAGAGATACGAAGGGACATACAGAGGCAACTACAGAGACAGACAGAGACACAAGGAGACAGAGACACGAAGGGACAAACAGAGACACAAAGAGACAGAGACAGAAAGGGACAGACAGAGGCAACTACAGAGACAGAGACAAAAAGGGACAAACAGAGACATGAAGAGACAGACATAGATACAAAAGGACAAACAGGAGACGACTACAGAGACAGACAGGAGACGACTACAGAGACAGAGAGAGATACAAAAGGACAGACAGGAGACAACTACAGAGACAGACAGGAGAGGACTACAGAGACAGACAGAGATACAAAAGGACAGACAGGAGACAACTACAGAGACAAACAGGAGACGACTACAGAGACAGACAGACCGACAGACCAACAGACAGACAGACAGACAGACAGACGTGTTGTTTCCTTTTCGTGAATTTGATTTGAGTCGTTTTTCAGTCAAACTTGATTTACGACCTCTCTGACCTTTGACCTCTCACCACAACACACACACACACACACACAAACAGCTTTTATATGTTTTCATATCTGATTTCAAAAGACTTACTGTGTGTGTGTGTGTGTGTGTGTGTGTGTGTGCACATGTGTGTGTGTGCGTGTGTGCCATGACATCATCAGTGAGGTGTCGATTGATTTAACAACACTTAACATTAACACACACACATGCATGTCAAGGCTAATCTATTCTAATCTAATGAGCGACAGGACAGTGCTGTTAGCGGTAATGGATGTCACTGTGTGTGTGTGTGTGTGTGTGTGTGTGTGTGTGGAGGTGTATCTCTCCTTGTAACGATCATTTGATCAGACAGGTTTATTACAGCCGGCTAATTCTATTAACCCTGCTCCACTGAGCACACACACACACACACACGGTTTAATGTCTGTGTGTGTGTGCATTGATGTAAAGCAGCTGTTACACACAAACATGACGAGTACACACACACTGTGACCTGGAGTGTGAGTACTTTCTGTGTTCCTGCGGAGGGGAAACGCTCTGCCTCCACCTCAGCTTTATTTTTACTTTTACTTTGAAACAGGAAACAGAAGCATCAACCAATCAGGGCGAGGATACTGCAGCCGAGGGGGGCAAAGATGAACCTGTACGATGACCCTCAGGGATGTTTCTGGTATCTCGAGAGGGTTTGAGATGTTCGTGTTTCGATTTTTTGGCCTTTTCAGGATTTTTTTGACAGAGACGGATAAAGAGTGACAGGAATATGGAGAGAGAGAGAGAGACGGGGAATGACATGCAGGAAGAAGCTGCAGGTCGGATTTGAACCCTGAACTGCTGCAGCGAGGACTGAGCCTTCACACACGGGGCTTACAAGGTTACAGGTCAGAGGTCAAACAGGTTACTTACAGGTAGTAAGTGTAGGAGTGATAATTTCTTCGTCTGAGTGGAGGGGGCGTAGCAGAGGGAGGGATGGAATGGAGGGAAAGAAAAAACAAAACAAAAAAGAACAGATTAACGTCGGAGAGAAAAAACAGATGAGTTTAATTATTCAGTGTGGAGGAGGAGCGTGGTGATTGGCTGGTATGAGGTGTCAATCAATGTGTGAAGGGGGCGGGGACAACTCTGATTGGAGGAGAATGTGTGAGAAGCAGAGACAGACGATTCTTGAGTTATGGTCCACCTCAGTTTGGCCCTGATGCCCCGCCCACCCTGCCCCAGCTGTTTGTCCTCTGTGCCGCAGGGTTTCAAACCAAGCACCAGGAGACGACCTGAACCATCTGATCACCTGTCTTTGTCTCAGGTCGTGTTCATGGCATAAGGTTACCGGTTACCGCCAAGCAGGGCTGGCTGATGCATCCAGCTTTCTGTTTTGACTCCGGCTGTAATGAGTCTGACCTCCATCTGCTCACAGAGTGGAAATCAAACGCACCCAGTCAGCATCCAAAAGCTCATTAGAGACCCGACGACCGCTTCTCACTCTAATATCTGTTAGAGATCAGAGCTCGACTGACCCGACAGACGAGTCTGCCTGAAATTCACACACACACACACTCTCTCTCTCTCTTTATACAGTTGTGTGTGTGTCTCTGTAGCCTGAAGCCATTCAGCTTGAGGCGACTGAAAAAAAAACAAAGAATAAAACCTTCTTTCATCTAAATTTCTCTCTTATCGTCGACGTTCTCCAAACAGACACACTTTTCCCTCTGTGTTTAAGTGTGTGTATTAGTGTGTGTGTATATATTAGTGTGTGTGTCCCAGCGGGGTGTGTGTTTGATGTTGGAGAGTAAAGTCAGTCCACATGTAGTTTAATGGTGATTACTGCAATCTGCTACATTATTCATCCTCATCATCCTCACTGCCACTGTGTGTGTGTGATATCTTTGATGTCACTCAATTCATCTACATACATGTAACTTACTAAATATATCTCCAATCAGGACGACTTGTTGATGTTTAGAACGTTTTATTTAACGCTACGCTCACGTTGACCACCAGGCTGTCTCTAACATATCTGTGCTGAAGACAGACCACAGTATTATTATTTATATTAGATGAAACCTCATTTGCATTTTTATATAGACATGTTGTTGGCATGTTATGTTCTTAAATATTCCTCCATGGTAACGTGTATTAATATAAACTGCCACGCATGACATGAATCATTAACATTACTGACCCGATAACGATGACCCAGCTCTCCACACAGCCTTCAAATGCAACCTGTGATTGGTCGATTCAAATATTTTTATCAAACATTAAAATAAAGTGAATAAACAGACGACGAAGAAACCACTGCAGCCAATTCTTCCTTTGTGTGTGTGTGTGTGTGTGAAATCCTCACCGTTTCTTCATCAGCAGGATGACTCCGAGGAAGATGATGATGAAGAGCAGGATGCCGGCAATAGATCCAGCGATCTTCACTGTGTGATCCGACCCGGGCTCCTCCTGTTCTGGTTCAGGTTTCCTGGTCGCAGCTCCTGAATCATCACCGTGAAATAAAATTAACACAAAATAATAAAACTATAATTACATAAAATAATAATCTTCAACATTAATATACCTAAATAAAATATGAAATAACTGTTAAACATCACAAGTTACTGTGAAAATAAATGAACTGTTGTCGAATGTTTTTAACAAAACATGTTAAACTAGTGACTTTCATTAAAAATGTATAGTCTGATTATTTATTTTCATAAAAATGAATAATCAGACTTTGAATATGAGCGGCCTTAATTACAGCGCCACTATGTGGCTGATGGGACTTCTGGACATGAATTTCCACCTTGTTTCCATTTATTGGACAAAGTTCAGCCCATCTCAGCAACCACAGCCGCTGCAAGAGGCAAATACTAATACTACGACTGCTACTACAACAACAGTACTACTCGTGGTAACAGTAACAGCACTGATCCGGCAGCACAGTCAGTGTGATAAAGGTGAGTTCCACCTGGTTGAAGCAGATCGAAGACAAGGTGTGACGGACGAAGAGCAGAGAGTCCTTCTGACTGTATAATGTGATGAGATGTCAGTCCTATGAAAAACCCATTACCTGCTGTGTGTGTGTGTGTGTGTGTGTGTGTGTGTGTGTGTGTGTGTGTGTGTGTGTGTGTGTGTGTCCAGATGTAATATCCTGTCAGATGACTCTGTAGATGAGAAATGTTCAGGACACAATGTCGCTGTCGAACACTCTCATGAGTGTGTGTGTGTCATTTTAGACCTACAACAGATTCCCATCCAGAACCTGACAGCAGCCATCAGTCACTCTGTGTGTGAGTGTGTGTGCACCTATCAAACTGTGGACTCATCCACCAACAGGGGACATTTTTTTCTTTGCATGCTAAAGTCATGTGTGACACGTCTGATGTTTTGTCTGTGGAGAGGGTGGCCAGCTTCAAGTTCCTGGGTGTGCACATGGACGCCGACCTCAGATGGAGCTCCAACACCTCAACGGTCCTGAAGAAGGCCCAACAGCAGCTCCACCTTCTGAGTATCCTCAGGAGGATCAAAGAGAGAGCTGCTGACCGTCTTCTACCGCTGCTCCATCAAGAGCGTGCTGACATACTGTATCTGTGTGTGGTTCTCCAGCTGCACCATGGCACACAGAAAGGCACCACAGAGGGTCACTAACACCACCCAGAAGATCATCAGTCCCCCTCTCCCCTCCCTACAGGACCTCTACAGCACCCGCTGTCTGAGAAGGGCACGCAGCATTCTGAGAGAGCGTACAGACCCAGGACACCGGGTGTTTCAGCTGCCGCCCTCTGGCAGACGTTTCAGGGTGTTAAAACACGGACTAACAGACTGAGGGACAGCTTCTACAACAGGGCCATGTCCTGTCAAATGAAGACAGCTGACACCATCGTGTCGTTTCAGCCACGGGCCAGTGTAATACAGACGCTTGCAATACTTGACCACACAAAAGACGTGCAATAATTTATACGCTATATATAAGTACAGTGTTCACAATCATTTATAACTTTATGTCCGTATTTACAATCCTGTCTATAGTAACTTTGTAATTTGTATGTAGTGTTGTTTTTAGTTTGATAAGTGCGTGTCTTGTTTAGTTATTTATTATCTGATCTTTTGCCCTGATGTGAGAGCTGTGCCCCGCAATGAGTGACATCACCTACAGCTTTATCAAGGTGAAAATATGTCATGCTAGCTGCCGCCAAGTTGGACCGCCTCTTCCACTTCATGGCTAATCTAAATATCATCATCAGCTGACCTGAGGCGGGCTGAATGACCACACCCACCTGTCAATCAAAGCGCTGATGCTCTTAATCCTGTATAACTTTAGGTCTTAATATAATTTGAACAGATGAGTTGTATAAAATATATAGAGACAAAAACTGTTTTTTGTACCAGGCTGTAAACATGTTTATTTCTGCTGTCTAACATGGGCACTTATGGAGACTGACTAATTTCTGCAGCCAGCCTCGAGTGAAAGTGGCAGTTTGTGGTGTCACTTTTGTGATGGCCTTATGGCCTGACCTAATTTCTCATTGGTTGATTGGGATCAGCAGAGATGGTCCACACCTGAATGCTGTGTGAATGCTCATCTATAAGAAGAGCTCTGGGCACTCACTCTCTCTCTCTCTCCTGTTTGAGTTGCTGGGTTTGGTTGAGTTTGGGTTACATGTTACTTATTCTAAATTCTAGTTTAATAAAACTTATGTTGTATAGTTTAAAAAGCATGTGTGGTCTCCATCTTTTGTCCTACCTCTGAGCCAGGTTGTGACACTTTACAGACAGGGAGGATGATGAGTGACACACATACACTGTGATCTGTGGAGGTCTCCTCTTTGATAGGTAGACATCACCATAGGCTGCAGGTCCCCACAATGCTGGAGCGCAATGACAGTCCCCTGTTGGTAATGTAGGAATGTATGCGTGTGTCCTTACAGACTCTGTCATGGTTTGTAAAGTGTTTCCTGTTTTATTTTGAAAGCACCTTTCCTCCACTGGCTTATGTTACTTCATTTCCTGTTTTTGTCTTTTCCCCCGTTTTGTGTGTCACCTGTGTCCAGGTGTTTTCTGTCACCTGTGTCCAGGTGTTTTCTGTCACTTGTGTCCAGGTGTTTTCTGTGTCACCTGCATATGGGTGTTTCTATCTTTGTCTTGTTGGGTCGTCCTGCCCTGTTCGTTGCTCCTCGTGTTCTGGCTCTTTGTTGGGTCCAGTTTGTTTTTATCACGCGGACTCACTTAAAATCAGTCCAGTCTAACCAGTTCTGAGTCCAGTGTTCTACGCTGGGCCGAGTCCGTCCGACTGACCCAGTTTAGTTCTAAAACCAGTTGAACCAGTTACATTCTAGTCTCATTCTGATGCAGTCATGGACTGACGTGTTCGTTCTAAGGTCTACAGACCATAGACAGCTCTGAAACCTGCTTTATCCACTAACTGTGTTTGTCTCTTCAAGGTCAATCACACACACACAAACAGTGAAACACACACGCACACACAGTGAAACAAACACACAAACACAGTGAAACACACACACACACATCAGTCATCACCCCTCAGAGGCATAGAGCTGCTGTTTTCAGTTTAAAGGCTCAAAACACTTTGAAGAATTTATCTGTGTGTATGTGTGTGTCTGTGTGTTTCAGTGTGTGTGTCTGTGTGTTTCAGTGTGTGTGTCACAGTGGGCCATAGAGAAGCTGTTTTCTGCTTCAGGGCTTCAGCCAGTCATGCTGAGTGGGAGGTGTGTGTGTTAATGTGTGTATACAAGTGAACAGCTGTTTGAGGCCTGCTGGTGACACAACCTCTCCCACACACACACGTTTGTGTGTGTACATAAACAGTAAAGTTTCAACCTTCAGGCTGGTAAATATTTAAATGTAGTGTGTGTGTGTCATTTTAGATCTACAACCGATTCCCATCTAGAACTTAACAAAAAAACACACACACAGACACACAGTGTTGTCATCTTGAATCTCTCAGGTCAAATGTTCTGTCAGTCCACCTTAAAAATCAGCAGCTACATCTAACGTATTTATTGCGTTCCCTTCTTCTGTCTTGTACATTGCTATTCAGTATTTGTGTGTATTTGTGTGTATTTGTCTGACCTGTTAGCTGCTTGTCACCAGCCGCTGGCGCGATGCGAATGTACGGCGTGGTGAGCTGGGTGATGATTATAGCAGCTATTCATCCAGGAAGGCATGCAGAGAGAGAGAGACAGACAGACAGACAGACAGACAAACAGAGAGAGACAGGCTGTAGAAGTGTTTGTACTGAAGCAGAAATATTAGTAACATGCAGCATGCTCTCCTGACAAGGTAATTATTAGTCTTTAATCAGCCTGCATGTTTATCATTAATGAGCAGGACGTGATGTCACTATAAGGTTTCTATAATCTTCATAACACGAATGAATTCTCATGTCTTCACTGTTAAATGACATCGACAGGTGAGCAGAGCGCTGTTCAACAGTTGAACAGAAACAGACCTGAAAGAGAAGCTTGTTAATTAGTCAATCAATCAATCAATCAATCAATTAGTAATCAAAGAAGTAGAATGCAAGAGCAGTTCAGAGGGAGTGAGGAGACCTCAAGCCAACAGTTAGTTTCAATGCTAACGGCTACCCTTCATTCAATATACTTACATTCATGCATATATGGACATATTAAATACTGTGTTATACATGTTTACATATATACATACATACATACGTGTGTGTGTGTGTGTGTGTATAGAGAGATAGATAGATAGGCAGCGCCCCCCCAGTTAAAGAGAGCCCACCAGCTAAAGGAGGGATTCCAGGATCCCTTCTGATCCTGGCGTTCCCTTGGCTCAACATAACCCCCACACTGACTGGTGTTCAGGAAAGGTTATGAGATGGGGAGGGCCGAGGTAGGGTTAACTCTGCTTCTGTTCTGCCCCACACAGACTTAAAGGTTGACCTGACCTCCATTACCAGTTGCTACCATGATTCAGGGAGGTATTCAGTAAGAGTAAGGCCACGTCTCAACCACCCCTTCAATCTCATGACTGTCCTATTGACCAGGGGCACTGATTCCAAAGGGGAGGTTATATTCCATTTCTGATCCTGAGAAGGTAGCCATGACTGCGTATATTGAGGCGTCCTTAAAAAAGAGGACTCGTCTGCCCCTCCTCTCCAGCAGAGGCAGGGCTCCCTGAGACCCTGTATTTGTCTATGGACCTGTAAATGACATTAACACTACGAATTGGTACCCTCTGTCTCTCATGTCATCAGCTTTTGAACAACTGCAACCGACCAAGATTTTCAATAAACTTAACGCATATCACCTGGTCGGCATTAGAGAGGGGGATGAGTGGAAGACTTTTTTTAACACTCCTTGCAGGCATTACGAATACCTTGTGATGCCATTTGGACTGACCAATGCCCCTGCAGTGTTTCAGGCCCTAATCAATGATGTACTGAGGGAATTTCTCAACCAGTTTGTGTTTGTTTATTTGGCTGACATCCTGATCTTCTCCCCAGATAAAGATTCTCATGTTGGTCATGTCTGCCATGTTCTCCAGTGCCTGCTGGCTTCATCATAGCCCCGGGTCAGATACAAATGGATCCGGCTAAAGTTAGTGCTGTGGCTCAGTGGCCTACACCTGATAACCGCAAGAAGGTCCAGCAGTTTCTGGGCTTTGCTAACTTCTACATGCGATTTATCAGAAACTTCAGCACAATAGCTTCTCCTTTTCATGCTCTCACCTCTCCTCAGGCTCCATTCCTGTGGTCTCCTTAAGTTGAGGAGGCTTTCACCTGGCTCAAGGAGATGTTCACCATTGCTCCCATTCTCACGGTTCTAGATCCCAGTTGGCAGTTTTTTGGTGGCAGTGGATGCCTCCAACAAAGAGGTAAGGATCACAAGGTGCATCCATGTGCCTTCCTGTCCAGGAAGCTTTCACCAGCAGAGTGGAACTATGATGTCAGTAATCCTGAGCTACTTGCTGTTAAGACAGCATTGGAAGAGTGGAAACATTGGTTCGAGGGGGCCCAAAACCCATTTGTGGTGGTGGTGATAAGAACCTTGAGTATATTTGCAAGGCTGAGCATTTGAACTCCTGCCAAGCCAGATGGACTCTGTTCTTTAAAAGTTTTGACTCTATTTTGTCTTACAGGCCGGGGTCCCAGAAAACCAAGCCTGATGCCTCATCTCGTCTGTTTGACTCAGGGCCTGCTGCCAAGGAACCTGAGCCCATCCTGCCACTGCACTGTATGGCAGGAGCGGTAACATGGCAGACAGAAGC
>CM024805.1:21496032-21676032 GCA_014281875.1 Nibea albiflora | reverse complement strand
CTGTACGTAAACCCACAGACTCTATGTAAACCTACAGACTGTACGTAAACCTACAGACTCTACGTAAACCTACAGACTCTACGTAAACTCACAGACTGTACGTAGATCTACAGACTGTACGTAAACCCACAGACTGTACGTAAACCCACAGACTGTACGTAAATCTACAGACTGTACGTAAATCTACAGACTGTACGTAAACCCACAGACTCTATGTAAACCCACTGACTGTACGTAAACCTACAGACTGTACGTAAACCTACAGACTGTACGTAAATCTACAGACTGTACGTAAACTCACAGACTGTACGTAGATCTACAGACTGTACGTAAACTCTATGTAAACCTATGTAAACCTACAGACTATACGTAAACCTACAGACTCTACGTAAACCTACAGACTCTACGTAAACTCACAGACTGTACGTAGATCTACAGACTGTACGTAAACCCACAGACTGTACGTAAACCCACAGACTCTATGTAAACCTACAGACTGTACGTAAACCTACAGACTCTACGTAAATCTACAGACTGTACGTAAACCTACAGACTGTACGTAAACCTACAGACTGTACGTAAACCTACAGACTCTACGTAAATCTACAGACTGTACGTAAACCTACAGACTCTACGTAAACCCACTGACTGTACGTAAACCTACAGACTGTACGTAAACCTACAGACTCTACGTAAACCCACTGACTGTACGTAAACCTACAGACTGTACGTAGATCTACAGACTGTACGTAAACCCACAGACTGTACGTAAACCCACAGACTCTATGTAAACCTACAGACTGTACGTAAACCCACAGACTCTATGTAAACCTACAGACTGTACGTAAACCCACAGACTGTACGTAAACCCACAGACTGTACGTAAACCCACAGACTTTACGTAAACTTCTAGATAAAAATGTGACCAAACAATAAAAAACAAACAACAACCAATAAAAACAGCATCAGAAGTTTCACTAACTGATCTGATTTTGATGAAAATTCAGCCAATCACAAAGGGGCAGTTTCTGTTTTCCACCAGCAGGTGTCAGAGTTCACACAGACTGTGTGTGGCTCAACACTGCACTGAGCTGCACCTGAATGCAACATGGTGAGTTTTTCAACAGTGTTTGTGTCCAGAGGGACACTGGGAACAATAGTTTTCACAGGAAGCAGATTCAGAACAGAAGTCATACATCACACACACACACACACAAATACGGAGGGTGTGGACGGTAAAACTGCAGTATTGTCACATTTCCTGCTGGACCGGAACCTAAAGGAGGACAGGAAAACACACACACAAACACACACACAGTAACACACACACACAGCACAGATTGAATCTTTCCTCTTTCTTGTCATTCGCTCTCCTCCCCCTCATGTCTCTCTCTCTTTGTCTCTTTTCTTCTTCTCTTGTCTCCAATCACATTTCTCCATGCTCACACCGCAACACTTTTCTGTGTATGTGACAGTAATCTGATTACAGCTGCAGGTCGCCTGCGGCAACACCTTTTGTCCTGCGATCTGAGGCTCTTATCCAGGAGTGTGTGTGTGTATGGGGTGGGGGGGTTAAATATAAACACGCAAACATGAAATCAAAATCTCTGAGAAGCATCTGTTCAATCTGATGGATTTCACATCAACGATCATGTCAATTAACACACTGCGCATCACACACGTACACACACACAAGATGAACATGAATCTTGATCCTCTTCAAATGATCAATTTTCGCCACCTTTCTTCTTCCCACAAATAAAATATAAACCACGACCCACAATGATGCTCATGTTGAGAGTTCTTTGACCTGACTGCCTGAGCCTCAGTCACATTTATACATTTATTGAAATCACAGTAAAAAAGTAAAGCTCTGTTTATTTCAGCTTCATGTCATTCACAGTGTTTTCTGGTGAGTAACGCAAGGTGAACATTTGCTCTGTGTGTGTGAACACACCATCAGTGTAGATGCTTTCATTGTTTCAAAGAGATAAGCTGTCAGTAAATGAATGGAGATGAAGCGTCTTTGTGTTTCCTGTCAGCTCTGACTAAAAGGACAGGAAGCACTCTTGTCTGTGTGTGATTGACACATTAGCCGTTAATCCTCTGTTAATCCTCAGTGTTAGCAGCAGGCTCTGATTAGCCCCGCCTGCTGATCGTTAATTAACCAAATCCCTTGTTACAGCCCGACTTCAGGGAGCAGACAGCTGTTGACATGACGACTGTTACTGTTAATGCCGCCTCCCCCTGGGCCTCGGCGATGGAGATTTACAGAGTGTGTGTTGGATCAAAAGTTTATGAACAGTTATCAACATTTAAATAATTAATTTAGTAATTAATACAAAGGTTGTTCTTCATTCTTTTGTAGCATATTAATCTTACTTATTATAATTGCTGACTTCATATTTCATCCAATTCCACAGAACTATTTTTAATTTCACAAGTTCAATATTTAATATTAACACATTCTGTTTGATGTACACGTTAATGAACCATGTTTTAAAGATTTCAGCTGGAATTTGACAGACAAATTGAATCTTCAGCTTGTTTTAGTTCCAGTTTCTTCTTCAAAGTGCGACATGTCATGTTTTAATGTTTAACGTTTGAGTCGTGAAAAATGTATGAAGCGGAAGATTGATGCTGCTGAATATTTCAGCATGTGTGTGTGTGTTTTATTTGTGTGTTACCTGACTGGAGCTCCTCGGCTCTGAGCTGGTTTCAGCAGAACAGTTACGGTGGAGTCTGTCTGATTCAGAGGAGATTCCTGATCGTATGCCGGCATCAGAGGAGCTGAAGATGACGACAACGTGTTAGTGTTTCAGATTCACGAAGACAGAGCCAAAAAAACACAAGTGGATTTAGAGTGCATCATAACTCAGACCGCACTAATCAAAGTTACAAATGACCTCCTAATGTCATCAGACAAAGGACTCATCTCTGTACTTGTCCTGTTAGATCTTAGTGCTGCATTTGACACCATTGACCATCAAATTCTTTTACAGAGACTGGAACATCAAATTGGCATCAAAGGTTTGTTCACGTCAATGATGAATCCTCCATGCATACCAAAGTTTGTCACGGAGTTCCACAAGGTTCTGTACTAGGACCACTTCTATTCAGTCTATATATGCTTCCTCTAGGGAACATTATTAGGAATCACTCCATTAATTTTCATTGTTATGCTGACGACGCCCAATTATATTTATCGATCAAGCCTGATGAAACCAATCAGTTAAGTCTTAGGGATATAAAAAGTTGGATGACCCACAATTTTCTGAGGTTGAATTCAGACAAAACTGAAGTTCTTGTAATTGGACCAAAACACCTCAGAAACTCTCTTTCCCGAGACTTGGTTACTTCAGACGGGATCACGCTGGCCTCCGGCTCCACCGTAAAGAATCTTGGAGTTGTCAGGATTTGTCCTTTAACATCCACATGAAACAATTTTTGAGGACTGCATTCTTCCACTTTCACAACATTACCAAAATCAGATGCATCGTGGATGCAGAAAAACTAGTCCATGCATTTGTTACTTCTAGGCTGGACTACTGTAACTCTTTATTATCAGGCTGCTCCAATAAGTCTCTGAGGACTTTGCAGCTAATTCAGAATGCTGCTGCACGTGTTCCGACAGGAACCAAGATCAGAGATCACATCTCTCCCATTTTGGCTTCCTTGCATTGGCTACCTGTTAAATCTAGAATAGAATTTAAAGTTCTTCTCCTTACATACAAAGCTCTTCATGGCCAGGCACCATCATATCTAAAAGAACTCATAGTACCTTACTACCCCTCTAGAACACTGCGCTCTCAGCATGCTGGGTTCCTTGTGGTTCCTATAGTTTCCAAAAGTAGACTGGGAGCCAGAGCTTTCGGCTATCAAGCTCCTCTTCTGTGGAACAAACTACCTTTCTGGGTTCAGGAGGCAGACACGGTCACCACCTTCAAGAGTAGACTGAAGACTTTCCTGTTTGATAGAGCTTATAGTCAGTGCTGGCTCAGGCCTTCCCTTAGTTATGCTGCCATAGGACTAGCCCGCTGGTGGACTTTTTTTGTGGGCAAGTTTTCCCTCACCCGAACCGAGGGTCTAAAGACTGTAAAGCCTCTGAGGCAAAATGTGTTTTGTGACTTTGGGCTATACAAATAAAATTTGATTTGATTTGATTCGATTTGAAGCGTGTTGTGACCTCTGTCCTCTAGGACAAAGCATGTTGTGACCTCTGTCCTCCAGGACAAAGCATGCTGTGATCTCTGTCCTCTAGGACAAAGCATGTTGTGACCTCTGTCCTCTAGGACAAAGCATGCTGTGACCTCTGTCCTCTAGGACAAAGCATGTTGTGACCTCTGTCCTCTAGGACAAAGCATGTTGTGACCTCTGTCCTCTAGGACAAAGCGTGTTGTGATCTCTGTCCTCTAGGACAAAGCGTGTTGTGACCTCTGTCCTCTAGGACAAAGCGTGTTGTGATCTCTGTCCTCTAGGACAAAGCGTGTTGTGACCTCTGTCCTCTAGGACAAAGCATGTTGTGACCTCTGTCCTCCAGGACAAAGCATGCTGTGATCTCTGTCCTCTAGGACAAAGCATGTTGTGACCTCTGTCCTCTAGGACAAAGCATGCTGTGACCTCTGTCCTCTAGGACAAAGCATGTTGTGACCTCTGTCCTCTAGGACAAAGCATGCTGTGACCTCTGTCCTCTAGGACAAAGCGTGTTGTGACCTCTGTCCTCTAGGACAAACTGTGTTGTGATCTCTGTCCTCTAGGACAAAGTGTGTTGGGATCTCTGTCCTCTAGGACAAAGTGTGTTGTGATCTCTGTCCTCTAGGACAAAGTGTGTTGGGATCTCTGTCCTCTAGAACAAAGTGTGTTGGGATCTCTGTCCTCTAGGACAAAGTGTGTTGGGATCTCTGTCCTCTAGAACAAAGTGTGTTGGGATCTCTGTCCTCTAGGACAAAGTGTGTTGTGATCTTAGCAAAATGAACAAGTGCAAATGTGACGACAGTGTCAATGTTGATTGAGCGTGTAGACATCTCTTATTTTAAAGGACAACCTGAAATCTTGGTGGTGAACTGGGTGATTACTGGAGGTCCGAAGCCTTTGACGGTGGAGGCTCTTATTGTGAAGGAGTAGGTGGAGCCTGGGTAGAGGCCAGAGAAAACATGGCTCGTCTCATTGGCTGGTTTGAACACCTTGCCACTCTGATTGGACAGGTCGAACTCTGTGTCGAACGAGCTCAGAGCTTTGTATGAGATCTGTAAAGGAGAAAGGGACATTAATGCCTCACAGGGGATTGTGGGTAACTGAGTCTTTACTAACTAAACCAAAGTTGTAGTGTTCTCTGTTTACAAACCAATATGAACAAGCTTTATTTCAGAGTGGTCATTGACATGTTGAGTCTTCAGTCTTTACCTCATACTGTCGGATGAGGCCATACGTCTGCAGTGGTTCTCTCCAGCTCAGACTGATCTGCTGCTCGTAACTGCTGCCCAGGATTGAATCAACTGGAACGGCTCCGGGAACTGACACACAAATATTAAAATATTAAAAATATCAACAACGTAATAGCTGAAGTCCGCTCTGAGCATGTCTGTGACTCGTACCATCCTCATCCGTCAGCACCAGCAGCTCCTCGCTCTCCTTGCGTCCCTCTGGGTTACTTAGGACAAGTCTCAGGCTGACGTTGGTGAATGGCGGAAGGTTACGCACAGTGTGCTGAGGCAGCTGAGCGTCATACACCTCCTCCTCCTTCACCGGCTCCCTGCAGGAGATACAGGAGGCGGCGCATTTACCTGTCTCATGCCGAAGTCTATCTGTCGACCCCTCCCTTTGTTTACCTGTCGACCCCTACATGTGCTTACCTGCTGGGGGCCCCTGTAGGTCTGTAGCGGTACTGTATGGTCAGGTTGTAGCTGTGGCAGCGGGTCACATTGTATCCGAATGGTTCCCATCGTACCGTCACCTGTTTGGACTGAATGTCGATGACCTCGAGATGCCGTGGGCCATGCATTGGATCTGACAGGGAACAGCAAATAACAGGTCTGTACAGGTGATCACCTGATCATCCGTGTTTTTATTATTCAGAGATTTCACCTCACCTGAATCTCACTTGCATTTTATCTGGTGTGAGGTCATTGAACATGTGACCTGTGAACGTCATGACTTCATGTTTGTGTTGTTGTGCTTAAAATGCACTCCCTAAATATTTAAACTGACAACAGTCTGAAGCTTGGTGAAGACCTGATAAAGATCCTGCCAGCCGCTCTGAGGTGAGGTCAGCCAAACAGCAGGTGGTTTGACCTGAACAGGTAACTCACATGAAGACTGAAGTGCTGCCTCCTCACATCACCATTTTGTCAACACAAGTTTCCATCAGTTAACTCAGCTACATGTGATACACAACACACAGGCCAATGGTACCAGACTGCAGAGCCAGGTTCGGGTAAAGACTGTCGAGCCAAGGTAACCCTCCAGAGACCTGCACCTCAGTCTGTGTGTCAGTCTACGGGGACCTCACGGAGACTACGTCCAGGTTTTAGACAGTCTGCGGGGACGTCACAGAGACTACGTCCAGGTTTTAGACAGTCTGCGGGGACGTCACAGAGACTACGTCCAGGTTTTAGACAGTCTGCAGGGACTACATCCAGGTTTTAGACAGTCTGCGGGGACGTCACAGAGACTATGTCCAGGTTTTAGACAGTCTGCGGGGACGTCACAGAGACTACGTCCAGGTTTTAGACAGTCTGCGGGGACGTCACAGAGACTACGTTGAGAAGCTTCAATTGAGCACAGAGACAGAAAGATGAAAGGAAGCTGCGAACTAAGTGCCCTCAGACACACACACAAACACACTCACACACACACAGTCTTTGTGGTGGCCAATCCAAGTGCTGTATTTCAAGATGACAGACAGCAATACACTCAGAGAGAGAATGATAGGTGGAGGCCTGAAAGTGTGTGTGTGTGTGTTTTCGGGTGTTTTTCTGCAGCCAATGAACAATAACCTCTCCTGTTCTTTGTCGTCTTTCATCTGTGTGTGTGGTCGACTGTGTCTGCACGGCAATACTTGCTGTTATCGAGCATACACACACACACACACACACACACACACACAGGCTGAGATATTGCCACGGTAACAATGGGGGTCGGGGGTCAAGGGGAGGGGGGATGAGGGGATTGAGGTGGATCCTATTACCCATAATCCCCGAAGGGAGAGTGAATGCTATCACATAAAATCCCACCATTCCCCACTGAACGTGTGTGTGTGTGTGGTCACCATTGTCGTCGTTAAAATAACATAGGTCTAACATTAAAGTAACGCTGGTCTAACATTGAAATAACGCTGGGTAACTGTTGGGTATGATCAGGTGGTGTGGTGTCTGAGCAGACAGCGCATTGGTCACAGGCAGATTGATGGAATTTATTGTGAAAATCAGGCATAAAGATGGCGTGCTGAGCGATGGAGGAGGTTTGATCATTAGATGAAATAAACATTGTTGAAGTGATCGCAGCTTCAGAATGAAGGAAACAGCTGAGTGCTTCAGTTTCTACACTCAGCCTCTCACTGTGTTTCACACTCCATTCATCACAGGTTCACTTTCGCCTCATTAGCTTCACTTCAGCCATGACTAATGCTTTTATTCTGAAAGGATCACACACATCCACCTCACACAGGCAAAATCTTCAGCCCGTCAGCAGAACCAATAGAACCTGCAGAAAAGAGACTACGTCGAGGTTTTAGACAGTCTGCGGGGACGTCACAGAGACTACGTCCAGATTTTAGACATTCTGCCGGGACGTCACAGAGACTACGTCCAGGTTTTAGACAGTCTGTGGGGACGTCACAGGGACTACATTGAGAAGCTTCAATTGAGCACTGAGCATTGAGTCACTTGGTCTTGAGTGGCTGATTCCTGTTTCTCTCTGTGACCTTTTCAGCTAACACGACGTGGACTGACACACACACACATGCGCGAGTCCGCGCACACACACACACACACACAGACACACGCGCCCGCACACACACACAGACACGCATGCGCGCGCCCGCACGCACACACACACGCCCGCGCCCACACACACACATGTGCGCGCCCACACACAATCACACACACATGCGCGCGCCCGCACACACACACAGCTGGTCTTTCCGTCTCCGTAATGTTCGCTCTCTCTCATTAGAGTCATGTTTCGAGGACTCTCCTCATCACTCGCTCTTCTTCTCGCTTGTTGCAGCTGCTCTCAATTTGTTCACTCACATGAAAAATCCAGAAATATAAAATCATGAACGACAAACAGTGACTTCATTAATGGACTAACGAACCTCTGCTCATCAAACAGAACCAGAACCAGAACCGTCCTAACTAAACTGATGCAGCCCAAACCCGGCAAGAAAACCACCTCTATAGGCTGATGTACTGCCGAGACTGGTGGAGGCTGCTTGGAGCTGATAAGAGACAGAAACAAAGAAGACAACACAGAGAAAGAGCTGAAGGTGACTCTAGGAGGAGGAGAGGAGAGGAGAGGAGAGGAGAGGAGAGAAGAGAGGAGAGGAAAGGAGAGGGGGGGGGGGGGGGGGGGGGGGGGGGGGTTATTAAAATCCCTTTAATAAACAATCCCAAGGAGAAAAACAGATGATCAGTTCACATCATCAGTTCAAGTCAAACCACCAAAAACCTCAAAAGTTGAAAATCAGCTCCCCATCCACCCCCACAGAGCACAACACGACCCCCCCCCCCCCCCCCCCCCCCCCCCCCCCCCCCCCCAACAGGCAGCTTGTACAGGGACCGCCAGCTGCCTTTCGGGGAAATATCTGGACCAAAAAACCCAGACCACCTCGACTCATTTGTCCCAGCCAAGGAGCGCAGGTTCAGAACCTTCACAGAGCTCTGATACAATTCCTTCTTCCCTGCGTCCTGGAACTTGCCCAGATGAGGAGTTGAGAAGGACAGCAGCTGACCACCTCCCTCCTGCCACTCACCCACAGCTGGAGTAATGGATAAGGAGGGAAAGCTGTATTCGCCCTCTTCACTCCAGTGGTCACACAAAGCCAGGTTCTTAACGAACACTCACACACTGTGGGATGGAGGCAAGGCAGCGCAGACCTCCTCCACCACTCTGCTGATCAGTCTCTTAGAGGTGATGTTACTCCTCTCCCTTAGAGTGTCCATGGATCTGGCCGTCATCCTCATCAGATGGCCTAATTTGGTGCAGCCAGCCTCTCTAAAGTTGACCCTCAGACTGGCAGACAGCAGTGTTTGGGCCCTTATAAAGTTGTTGAAAAACAATGGCTCCTCAAACAGCCACATGCCTGGAGTGTCGCTTTCTTCACGAGCAACCTGGAAGATCTGCCATGCCTGCACCACAGAACTGTAGAAAGATGTCAACCCTGTGAGATCCACGTCTCCGAGGCGCAGGAGAAAAAGATGTGTATCGTAGCCCAATCTCCCAGCTTTCCTGAACAGCAGACGGGCTGTGTCACACCATCCAGGGCCACAGTTGTAGAGCAGCTTCTGCGCAGTCCGAAGTCTGAATGAGGTGATTTTTGACTGGATGTTAATGAGACCTTGCCCCCCTTCAGCCACAGGCAGGTAGAGAACAGCTGCCCGGACCCAGGGCTTCCCAGACCAGAAAAAATCCAGTATGGCTCTCTGAATATCTTCCACCAGGCCTCTCGGCGGTGTTAAAACGGTGAGTCTATGCCAAAGAGTCGAGGCGACCAGATTATTGGCAACCAGAACTCTTCCCTTATATGACAACTGCGGTAGCAACCATTTTCATTTAGACAACCGGGCACACACTTTCTCCTTCACTACCTCCCAGTTCTTGGCTTGAAAGCCCTCAGTCCCCAAAAACACTCCCAAAACCCTCAACCCTTCCTTTCCCCACTGAAGACCCGCAGGCAGACTGGGTATAGTTTTCCCCCTCCACTGCCCCACTAGCAAAGCTTCACTTTTGGCCCAATTTACCCTGGCAGAGGAGGCCCTTTCATATAGTGAGAGGGTCTCCTGCAGATGTTTTACATCCCCCTGACATGAGACAAAAACGTTTACATCATCTGCATAAGCAGAAACAGTAGGTGGACGCTCCAGCTTGGGGGACGCAGGCAATGAGAGACCACTGAGATGATTCCTCAGCTTGCACAGCAGAGGCTCAATGGCAAGGCTGTACAGCTGCCCGGAAATTGGGCATCCCTGCCTTATCCCTTGCCGTACAGAGATTGGTCGACTCAGCCAGCCCCCATCTTCACCATACATTGTGCACCCTTGTACAATAAACTAACCCAGTGCACAAACCCATCACCAATACCAAAAGCCCGAAGTGCAGAGAACAAATAAGAGTGATCCACCCTGTCAAAAGCTTTCTCCTGGTCCAAAGAAACAATACCAAAGTCAATATTACAATATTTGGATAGTTCAATTACATCTCGAACAAGAAAAATGTTGTCCATAATGGTCCTGTCCGGAACACAGTAAGTCCGGTCGTAATGTACAACTATTTCAAGGATTCCCTTGAGTCTGTTCGATAGGACTCTTGAAAGAATCTTATAGTCTGTGCAGAGTAGGGCAACTCCAGTTCGCCTCCAGTTCTTAAGTAAGGCCAGGTTTCCTTTCTTGGGAAGCAAGGAAAGCACTGCCCTCTGACAAGAAACTGGAAGGGATCCTGTCCTGTAGCACTCCTGCAACACAAGCTGAAGATCATGACCAAGAATATCCCAGAAACGTTTATAAAAGTCAGTGGAGAGACCGTCGATCCTTGGTGCCCGTCCCAACGTCATCTGATTCTCTGCAACTGTCAATTCCTCCAAAGTCAACTGGCAGTCCAAGGCAGCCCTCTCCTCTGGACTGAGCTGCGGAAGGCCTTCCAGAAGCTCCTCACGACAGTTCATATCACACTGCTCTACCCTAAACAGGTCAGTGTAAAAGTCCATAGCGTGGCTCCTCATCTCCCCAGGACTGGTGGTAACTCTGCCCCCCGGAAGTTCAAGGCAAACCATCTGCTTCTTCTGTGCCAACAATTTCTCAAGATTAAAGAAAAAAGAACTTGGCCCATCCATGTCTTTTAACTGGAGGAAACAAGACCTGACGAGAGCTCCCTTCACTCTCTCCTGCAGGAAGGAGCTCAAGGCCAGCCTCTTCTCTTGAAGAAGATTACCAACGGCGGGATCAGTATTACTATGAATATGCTCCTCAATGGTCTTAATACTGTTCTCAAGATCTCTGACAGCTGCCTTGATCCTAGCAGTGGAATGGGAGGTGTACTGCTGGCAAGAAACACAAATCTGTGTTTTTCCAACCTCCCACCACATCTTCAAAGAACTAAAATAAGGTTTCTTTAATTTCCACTGCTGCCAGAAAAGTTCAAAACTTTGGCAAAAGCTGCTGTCCTGCAGGAGTTTGTTATTGAAGGACCAGTAAGACCTGATCCTCTCACCTGGTATAGTAATTAACTCTGCGCTAACCAAATGGTGGTCAGTAAAACCAACCGGGCCGATGTTGCTCTGCACTAGTCTCGAACTGAGAATTTTGGAGATGTAAATCCTGTCTAGTCTAGCTGCACTTACTCTGTTATTGTTCATCCTGACCCATGTGTACTGTCTGGACTGTGGATGTTTGACTGGTAATGGTGCTGCAAAGGCTCTGACTTGACTGTGGGTGGGGTTCCTCGCTTGTCCTGTCAACAGTGAAATCTAAAGTGCAGTTAAAATCTCCACCAATGATGAGCTGATCTTGAAGGTGATTCTTCAGTTCATTTTTAAGCAGACTGAAAAATCCCACTCTCTCTCTTCCCTGATTTGGGGCGTATAAGCTCACAAAACAGAAAACACTACTCTCTATTTCTGCCCTGACAATCAGTAACCGACCCTTCACAATCTCGGAAGAAGATAAGATTGTTGCATTAGCAGTTTCTTTGATCAAGACAGCCACCCCTGCACTGACATTAGTGCCGTGGCTGAAGGAGACTGAGCCTTCCCACCATAAGCCCCAGTCTACCTCATCTGCTGCAGTAGTGTGTGTTTCCTGTAAGAACAGCACATCAACCCTTTTTTGAGCAGAGACCTCAGATATTAGGGCCCTCTTGTGCCTGTCTCTCCCCCCATTGATATTTAGAGACCCTACTTTTAGGCTCGGCATAGAGAGGACAGAAAAAAGAAGCCGACAAGCTGGAACAAACAGAGAGCAGTAAGAAAGGAAAGCCACCTTGTGATGATGCATCATCTTGTTACTTCCTGGTTCTTCTCACAGGTCTACTCTGTGCTGCCTTTCTCAAGGTTGTGATGTTCTTGAGACGGAACAGTTTCTTTTCATCGAGGAGGTCAAAGCCAACCAGTCTTTTCAGTATGCTGACAGATCTTACAAACTTCTCAGTGTCATTAAAGTAGTCACTCACTTTCACAGACCTTTTATAAGTTTCATCCAGAAACTGATTGATCTCCTCTAAAGAATAGAGTTCAGTGCTCCTAGTGTCACCAACAGAGACTGTATCTGACTCTGCCTCTGATAAGTCATCCTCACACGATGCCTGGCTGTTCACAACCTGTCCACTGCACACCGCACTAGTGGAAGCTGTTTCCTCCACATTCCCCGCTGATTGTGACTGCGCCTCAATGACTGCAGATTTAACTCTGCTTACATTCTCTGCCGTCACCAGCTGCTGCTGTTCCTTCCTTTCATCCTCACAATGTGAGCTAGTACCACTGGTTTCCGCGACCACAACACCACAATCCATCTCAGAGACGCCACTCGCCCCGCAGGACGCAACGCCCGCCACCGCGAGGCCCGGAGCAAACCGTTTATGTCCCACATCACCACACTCAAAACATCTCATGTGCCCGGAGCTGGCATACATCATGTACGAGCCATCACCGTGCTTCACTCTGAAAGACACTTCCAGCGTTTGCTCAGGTGAGTCCAGGAACATGAACACCTGACTGAGTTTGGGATCCTTACACCCCAAACTGATTGTTTTAAAGCCGCTGGTAAACTTTCCAAGCTCATTCTCTAACAGCTCGTTGGGAATAAACGGCGGCACACCGGACACGGTGATCCGCGTAGAGGGAACAGACAGCGGGGACACCTGCACAAATAAATCCCTGATAAACACACCGCTCGCTATCAGCTGATGAACATACGGTTTGCCCTCCAAGAAAACAACCACCGCTTTGTTCATTCGTGATGCATAACAGAGTTTGTCATGTCCTACCTGCTCACCGACAGCCAATAAGACCTCCTCCACACTGACCCGGTGGGACTATCCTCACTCCCTGCCGGATGGACAGAGGTGGCGTCCCGGAGGACTTCCCTCCAGAAAGACACCCGGCAGACAACCTAACACTTCGTCAAGAAAGTATCAAAAAGTCTTACCTGATCGTGCACGAAGAGCAGTTGGAAAAACTACGTCCAGGTTTTAGACAATCTGTGGGGACATCACACAGACTACGTCCAGGTTTTAGACAGTCTGCGGGGACGTCTCAGAGACTACGTCCAGGTTTTAGACTGTCTGCGGGGACGTCTCAGAGACTACGTCCAGGTTTTAGACAGTCTGCGGGGATGTCACAGAGACTACGTCCAGTTTTATACAGTCTGCGGGGACGTCACAGAGACTACGTCCAGGTTTTATACAGTCTGCGGGGACGTCACAGAGACTACGTCCAGGTTTTATACAGTCTGCGGGGACGTCAGAGAGACTACGTCCAGGTTTTAGACAGTCTGCGGGGACGTCACAGAGACTACGTCCAGTTTTAGACAGTCTGCGGGGACGTCACAGAGACTACGTCCAGGTTTTAGACAGTCTGCGGGGACGTCACAGAGACTACGTCCAGGTTTTAGACAGTCTGCAGGGACGTCACAGAGACTACGTCTAGGTTTTAGACAGTCTGCGGGGACGTCTCAGAGACTAGATGAAAAACAAGATGAATAAAATGCGAAGCTGCTAAAAACTGAAGAAACATAAAAATCCAGACAGACGAGCCGAGCGTGAAAATCTGAGGTGAAAAGAGAAACTGGAGTGAAATATTTATCTGAACACTCCGACTAACAGCACACACACTTTAATGGATGTTAACACATGCGTGTGTGTGTGTATTAAGAATAAAGTAATCGAGTACAGAGCACGCAGGAGAGTTAAAAAAGGTCACCTTCTGTCACTCATTGTCACTTCTGTGATGTCATCAGTGACGTCAGATGTTAGCGCTAGCATAGCTTCATGTTAGCCTGTAAACGTTCTCTGTGACTTTTGTTCTTCAGGCGAGCCTCAGGTCACATGACGAGAATATGAAATGATCACTTCCTGTTTATCTGCCACCACGCTGAGTCGCCTCACAGAGCACTAAGTCTTAAAGCATGTATGATGGACACTGATGTATTATTAAACACACACACACATTCATCATTTATTGGATGTAAAATGAATAAATAAATAAAAGTGAGCTGAAGACAGACGAGTGACATCATCACACGAGACCACTCCGTAACACACCCTGCTGCCTGTCAATCACACACACACACACACATGCAGGTGTCATTCTCAGAGGAGCGTTTGTTTTATTCTTCTGACAGTCCCAGAAGGACGGAGCTTATGAAGAACAATCAGACAAGAAAAACACACCATGAATGGTTGTGTGAGCGTTCTGTGGAGGTTGGGTGAGCGTTGTGTGAGCTGTAGAGTGACAGGAATGAGAGAGATTGGGAATGACATGCGGCAAAGGACCGCAGGTTGGAGTCGAACCCTGGACACTGCAGCAAGGACTGAGCCTTTGTACATGGATGCTCTAACAACCGAACTAAACGACACTCCATTAACTAGTTTTGCTTTATGTGTTATGTCCTGGACAAACAGAGTGATCCTGCCGAGCCCTCAACAATAACTTGACACTGAAGGCGTCTCTCACACTCACACACACACACACGATCGCAGAGGACATGTGGATTCAAACACGGACACAGTCTACCTTTACTGCTCAAAATCTCCCTGCATATTAACATGATGCGTTATGAATAAATAAACAGGTGCTCATGTGGCGATGCTTTGCATGTTCTTCTTCATGACTGTGTGACAGGTCTGATCTCATAAATCATTCATCAGAAAACTTTATTAATCGATCCCAGATCATCGTCGTCATCTCAACCTCAGTTATCAGAGAAACGCTGCAGTCAGGTCGTCACACCTGTGTAATTAGTGCACCGATGCTATTCACGTTTGTTTGCACCCGCTGTGTGTGTGTGGAGATGGATGAGGTAAACAGCTAGCATGCTATGCTGATGTGTACAGTGTAATATATTAGGAGCTAATGAGTGCAGCGCTAACAAAGCCTAGCCTGGCTCACTGTCTTAATGACCTCACTAGCCACTCATTAGCCACCTGATGAGCTCAACACTAACACAGCCTAGCATGGCACGCTACGCTAATGACTCCACCATTAATCTTCTAATGAGCTCAGTGTAGCCTAGTAGTTAGCCATTAGCTAGCTGCTAGCAGTCATTACAGTAAACATTGAACTGATTGAGGAGTAATACTCGGCTGCAAATATTCATTATGTGACCTAACTCACCTGCACACTTGGTCCTGGCTCTGAGAGGTGGTCCAGGATTTCCCGTGCCTCCTTCCAGGGGCCTGGTGAGCAGCACGCTGATCTCATACTCGGTGTCAGGGTCCAGGTGTCCAATCTTGTGTGTGGACTTATCCACGGGTGTTGTGTCGATCAACAGGCCCGACACCGTACGGTATTCCACCTAACCCACACAAAAAGTTATCACTGCTTTTTGCTACTCAGCTACTCAGGGACTACAAGAACCCACCATAGACCTCAGAAGTTACTCAAGGACTACAGGAACCCCCCACAGACCCCAGAAGCTACTCAGGGACTACAAGAACCTCCCTGAAGACCCCAGAAGCTACTCAGGGACCACATGAAGCCCATGTCAGATGCTTAGAACCATTCATAGAAAGATGCATAGCCCCAAAAGCTACTCAGGGACGACAAAAACCTCACCACAGATATCCATCAAGGACCAGCAGAAATCCTTGCAAGTCTCTAGCTTCTTTCTTCACTTCTTGTGGTTCCATGTAGTAGTCCACCAAAACCATAAGGACCAAAACTTACAGATCCATGGATCTCCTCAGATCCATGGATCTCCTGAGCCCCAGTACAGATCAGTAGAACCTCCTCAAAAATCCAATCCAGCCCCCTACAAACTCTTTATGGATCCCTAAACACCCACACAGAATCCTGAAAGACTATCTGTGACCTCATCAGGACACCCTAGTGAGATGACCAGAACCTGACAGAGACTCATCAGAACATTCCAATCACAGTCTTCAGCACTCACTTCTCTCTCAATGATTGGTCCGTCCCCGTTGATGGAGTTGGCGTTGAGTTGGATCCACAGGTAGGTGGCGCCCACAGCTGTCAGCTGGGGGGGGGCAATCGGTACCGGAGGTTCTGAGGGACAAACAGAACCTGGATCAGTTTTCTCTCTCTCTCTCTCTCTCTCTCTCTCACACACACACACACACACACACACTCCCACTAACGAGGGAGAAAGGAGTTAACAAGTTAATTAATATTTGTGACCTTCGGCGAAACATGGCAGACCTGGATTCCATTACCCAGAATCCCCGGTGGTGCTGCTCTACTTCCTCCTGACCCACTTCAACACACACACACACACACAGTAAGTAGGATACATGTGTAATGATGCATGTTTATCGTGTAACATGCTCATGTTAGGACTCACCTCTGTGTGTGTGTGTGTGTGATAAAACACACACAGTTTGAGTGACAGTTCAATCAGGGGTTTAACTGCTGGTGATTGTGGGACATTTGTCATGTCATGTGACCAACCAACACGTCCTCTCCTGTCACTGTGTGTGTGCAGAGAGATCAGACAAGACACACACACACACACACACACACACACACACACAGAAACTCTATGGAAAGCCGGTGCAGCCACAATTCCTCTTGAAAACAGCTGTTATATAGAAGCTGACCAGAACCACCTCAGAGAAAGAACCTGGAACTATCAAGAACCTCTAGAACGCATTACAGGTCCACAGGTGAAGAGAGAGAGAGACAGGTGAAGAGAGAGACAGGAGAGAGAGATACAGAGACCAGATCCAAAAAGGATCTAGCCTCCACCACCACAAACACAAACCTAGATAAGACGGCCCTACAACATAGAAAAAACTACACCTACAGTGGCCTGAACATCAGCACCATAGATAACTTCAACAAAGCTGTAAGTGACCTGAGAGACAAGGCAAGGAAGAACATCAAATTAGACATCCCAATTCTAATCTGGCTCACAATATTGGACTCATCATAGAACCCATTTCTCTATGGGTTGTGAGATCTGGGGTCCACCTGCCAACCAAGACTTTACAAAATGGGATAAACACCTAATTGAATTAGGACGATACCCACTAATCATCAAAATTCAAAAGAGAGTAATTAAATTTATGATCACCTTAAAGAGAGTGACCACAATACGCTCCATAAAAAAGCCCTCACCCACAGTGAGACAGACAGACGCCCCCTCAGCCAGCTGCTTCTGGGACTCCGTCCACAAACACAAGCCGAGTCACCAAACAGAAATCCATCAGACTAAACCAAATTATAAGAAAACAAAAAACTACCTGACACACTGGAAGGAATCGAGCACAAACCAGAGCAAACTGGAATGTTATTTGGTCCTAAATAGAAAATACACTGTAGCAGAATACCTGAGCACTGTGACCGATCTGAAGCTCAGGAAATCCTTGACCATGTCCAGACTCAGTGAGCACAGCCTCAAAAAAGGCCGTCACAGACAGACGTGGCTGCCCAGAGAAGACAGACTGTGCACACACTGCACACAACACGAGGTGGAGACTGAGCTGCACTTCCTGACCACCTGCCAACTGTACCAAGACATCAGAGACACGTCCTGTCCACAGATCACAAACACCCAGAAAGACTCTGAGACCTCAGGAAGATCCAAAAACTTCCAAACCTGCTGGTGAAGTACAGCAATGTGCAAACATAGCAGTGGACAGGAAGGACAGACCGAGACCGTCCTGATGGACATTGTTTACTGTGTGTATATTTCCTTATTCTTACAAAGTTAACATTTAACTGATTCCTGTATTTTTTGTTAACACAAACAGAGAGAGGTGAAGAGAGAGAGAGAGACAGACAGACAGACAGACAGACAGGTGAAGAGAGAGAGAGAGAGACGGGTGAAGAGAGAGAGAGACAGGTGAAGAGGAAATCAATCAAGCTGAAAAAGAAAATTCAGCCAATCAGAGGACAGGACTTACGTTTGACTGTGAGGTCAGCGTAGGAGGACACACCCACACCTCGCTCTGATTGGGCGATGCAGCGATAGCGTCCAGAGTCGCCCTTTGTCGTGTTTTCCACGTCGAAGTTCGCTGTGTAGCGCCGATTGCTCGTGGCTTTGGTTTCCCTGACAACCGCCTGACGACCACCCATCCCCTGATGACCAGAGAGCCATAGAGTAATACACACAGTCCGCAACAATACATACAGTACACACAGTACGCAACAATACATACAGTACACACAGTACACAACAATACATACAGTACACACAGTCCGCAACAATACATACAGTACACACAGTACGCAACAATACATACAGTACACACAGTACACAACAATACATACAGTACACACAGTACACAACAATACATACAGTACACACAGTCCGCAACAATACATACAGTACACACAGTATGAGTATTGGCTATGTATTGATTGTGTATTGATTGTGTATTGGCTGTGTATTGGTTGTGTATTGGCTGTGTATTGATCAGTACCTGCAGGTAGAGCAGCAGGTTGCTCTGTGGTTGTCCGTTGACGGTGCAGTGAAACGTCGCCGTCTGTCCGGCGTTCACCTCCACGCCTTTGATGTGCAGGAAGTGAGGCGTGCTCACTGAGGACAAACACACACACATTTGCAGAGGTCACAGGCCACTGGTCATTGATGTTGTCACGGTAATGGCTAAATTTCTCCCACAATGTCAAAAAATCAACTATCCAATCAGTAAATGGACTGTATGTGTATGTGTGTGTGTGTGCATGTGTGTGTGTGTGTGTGTGAGAATGTGTGCGTGTGTGTGTCTCTGTGCGTGTGTGTGTCTCTGTGCGTGTGTATCACATAACAAAGCAACATAGCAACATTAAAAATGCGAATCTTCAGATGGACAGGTAAATAGACAGATGGATCAAAGTCCATGCTAATTTATATTTTAATGAGCTCCCCTGTGTCCACACACACACACACACGTGCGTGCACAGACACACACACACACACGCACACACGCGCGCACACACACACACACACACACACACACACACTGACCTTGATTCAACGATGCCAACTCAACTTTTAACATTGTTACCCAATTAAGCAGCGAAACCTTGTTAACCAATTAAAAGCTTGTCCTACAAAGGGGGCGGAACCTTTCTCTGTTTGTGTGTGTGTGTGTGTGTGTGTGTGTGTGTGTGTGTGTGTGTGTGTACTTACTGCACTGGTGTCCCTGCAGTGTGATGTCCTTGATGGCCAGAACTCCTCTCTGACCGGTGCTGATCGCCTCAAACACGACCTGAAACAGAACAGAAATAGGATCAAGACCAGAATTAGGACCAGCATTAGAACCAGGACTAAGATCAGGACCTGAAGTTGGTGTAGCTGCTTCCTATCAGCTCTCACCATGCTCTGTGCTTATCGCTACAGAAAGCAGTGGTACACACTTCTTGTAGGTGCCCAGAAACAGGAAGTTCTCCTCCCTCCTTCCATCAGTGTGTCCTTGTCCTCCTGCTTCCTTCTCTCCTTCTCTCTCTCCTGATGTGTGTGTGTGTGTGTGTGTATGTTTGTGTTACCTGATAGTAATTTGGCCAGAACGTAGAAACAGCTAGCTCCACCCCTTTCCAGATGTGGTAGGCGGGGCCAGACGAGTTGAAGACGGGAACTCCCAGAGGACTGTTGTTCTCTGCAGGAGACACGCACACCATCAACACCTGAGAGCTCCACAAACACACACACACACACACACCTGAGAGCTCCACACACACACACACACCTGAGAGCTCCACACACACACACACGCACACACACCTGAGAGCTCCACAAACACACACACACAGTGAACTACACAGTCAGTGTAGTGTAGTACTGTATAGTAGTATTAGAGTATAATACTTTGTAATACCGTGTAGTACTTGTACCTCTGATGTAGACGTTGAGCGTGGCGGGCGTGGCACTCTCGCCGCCACCCGCCTGGTAGAACAGGAAGCTGACACAGTGCGTGTCGTTCTCTTTGAGCGGTGGCAGAAGCAGCTGAGCGCGCTGACCGCCATAACGACCCGACGTGTTCACAAACAGGAAGGACGAACCTGCAGACAGGAAGTCACACCTCATCAGCAAACACAAAATAAAAGTCTGAACGTATGAACACGTCTGTAACACGTGTGTGTATGTGTGTGCGTGCATGTGTCAGATCAATGGTCCTTTATGAGAATCGATTAGAAAAACGTGTTTTAATCATCACAGAGAAGAAGAAGACACAGTGATGAGCTCAGAGTTAAAAACATGTTTCCCATGTGAGATCAATAATCATTATCTCCTCTCCCTCTTCCTCCTCCTCCCCCCTCTTCCTTCTCCTTCTCCCCCCCCCCCCCCCCCCCCTTCTTCCTCCTCCCCCTTTTCTTCCTGCTCCCCCTCTTCCTTCTGCTCCTCCTCCCCCTCCTTCTCCCTGGGTTTCTGTGCTCACACTTTGTTCCAGGTCGTGTTTCCGTCCATTGTCCTGACATGTCTCAGTGTGTGTGTGTGTGTGGCAGCTGTTTCCATAGCAACAGAGGAATGTTCTTGAACAAACAGCCGGAGCTTCACGTGACGTCATGACTTCATCGCTGACATGTTTAGTTTTTAAACTTGACTTTCAGGTTTACTCATGATTTTCCAGGTTGTTTTCCAGACCTTTCCAGGTTTGGGGTTTTATTCCTGGCTCCTGGAGGACCTGGAAGATCGTCTGGGTCTAGAACATGAGCTCATGTGGACCCTCATCTAAAGATCTGTGGGACTTACAGGAGAAACCACCTCCTGACCCCAGCCCAGAACAGCTCTGATCCAACCTCAACAGCACAGTGTGGTGTAGTTGGTGTGGACAGTGTGGACAGTGTGGATACTGTGGATGGTGTGGATGGTGTGGATGGTGTGGACAGTGTGGATGGTGTGGACAGTGTGGATGGCGCGGACAGTGTGGACAGCGTGAACAGTGTGGACGGCATGGACAATGTGGACAGTGTGGATAGCGTGGAAAATGTGGACAGTGGGGACGGTGTGGACGGTGTGGACAGTGTGGACGGTGTGGACAGTGTGGACTGTGTGGACTGTGTGGACAGTGTAGATGGCGTGGACAGTGTGGATGGCGTGGACGGTGTGGACAGTGTGGATGGCGTGGACAGTGTGGATGGCGTGGACGGTGTGGACAGTGTGGATGGCGTGGACAGTGTGGATGGTGTGGACGGTGTGGACAGTGTGGATGGCGTGGACAGTGTGGACAGTGTGGATGGCGTGGACAGTGTGGACAGTGTGGACAGTGTGGATGGCGTGGACGGTGTGGATGGCGTGGACGGTGTGGATGGCGTGGACGGTGTGGACGGCGTGGACAGTGTGGACGGCGTGGACGGCGTGGACGGTGTGGACGACGTGGACGGTGTGGATGGCGTGGACGGTGTGGATGGCGTGGACAGGATGGGTTGGGTCAGAACTCGACAGAAACGTGATGAAAAACAGACGGCTTATCTCAAATGTGTTTCAGCGTTTCTCTCTCACGTTAACCTCCCACCTTCCTCTTACCTGTTGGCCAATCACAGATGATCCCTGCCATCTCTAAACCAATCACATCAGACCCAGCTCACACACACAGATGGAGGGGGTAATTCTATTATCAGAGTTATATTGAAACGTGAGGAGAGGCAGCTGCAGTGCATTGACAAGATTTACACAAATAACACACACACACACACACACACACACACACACAGACTTCCTTCTGGTGTGTGTCTTTCCTGTCTTCCTGTAGCAACTTCAGGATTCAAATAAAATGTCTGAAAATGGATCAACACGCCTTCTGACTAAGCACGTTGCATCCATTTACACTTATATGTATGTTGTATGTCACACGTGATAAAGGTCTTGACTGATGACATCATTAATTAGCTGACTAATCAATAAAAACATCAATCGAATGCATGATGGTAAGTGTAGTTCTAACAGTTTCCCTCTGCCTGCGGTCTTTGTGCTAAGCTAGGCTAACCTATGAACACGGACATGAGGCTCAGAGGGGAGTTTGGACTGATCAGTGTGGCCTCTCTGATTGGCTGGACCAGAGTCACAGTCGCTCTGTGCGTTTAAACTCCCTGAATGAGGCTTTAATTGGTTTTTGGCAGGAAGCTGATAGATGCTGGACACACACACACACACACACACACACACACACACTCAGCCGTGTCATGTTCAAAGGCTGCATGAATCTCCTGCACGCCGACATGCTGATAAACCCTTTAACACACTAATTAACCCAAACACACACACACAAAAACATACTACACGCACAAACACAAATACACACACACACACACACACACACACACACACAATGCTTGTAGATAAATAATAGAAAAAGCCCAAAACTTCAAACACACTGATTCGCTCTCATTCATCTTTAAACACTGTTTACCTGTGTTTGTGTGTGTGTGTGTGTGTGTGTGTGTTCACAGCAGTTTGTATTTTTTAACACACACAAACAGAGAAGTGTTTTTGACCTCCAGGTCTCTTTAACAGGGAAAGGCATTGTGGGAGTTATCACACAACAGACAGTCAGTGTGTGTGTGTGTGTTTACTGTGTACAGCTGGCAGTGAGCTGATAACAGCCCTATTAGAAATATTAATACACCCTGAACCCCACAGAGACACACACACCAAAGGCATCTCTGTGTGTGTGTGTGTGTGCGTGTGTGTGTGTCTGTGTGTGTGTTTGTGTTTCTTCTGGTCATCCCTGATTGGAGAAAATCAATTCAACAAGTCTGAGACTGTGGCATTTCATTGGTAGACAGCTGTAACTGACAGACAGGCGTCCTGCCCGCCTGAGGAACACAGAACCAGAACCACACATAGACACCAAGAACACCTGGACCTAATTTAAACCAACATCTCTATAAACCTCACTAACCTCTAAACGTCAGTCAGATTTATTCTTGTTGACCTGGTCCTCTGGACTCGTGTCCTACAGGCCTGACCTGGTCCTCTGGACTCGTGTCCTACAGGCCTGACCTGGTCCTCTGGACTTGCTGTCCATTGAGGTGTTTTAATCCAAACCTTAATCTTTAATCTTTTCATCGTCACTTTAAGGTGGTGCTGATCCTTTCGGAACCGACCTGCCATTGTTTCATGTTATCTGTTGGCCAAACCTCAAAGCCAAAATAAATCACAGATATCACTGCGATGATATATAATTCTGCTAAATATCGGGACTTTATTCAATGTGTCGGCAGTCTGCAGGGTCACATGATGAACAACAGCCTGATGATGAGTGTGTTTGTTAAAACACTCACTCAGCTCCTCGTCTGCAGCAACGAACTGCCAACGATGCGTGCGTGTGTTTGTGTGTGCATCTGTGTGTATGTGGCAGTAAAGGGTATTAAAGAAGATTACTGTTGTTCACACTGACAGCAGAGAGAGAGCAAGCGCTACATGGTTCAGATTAGATTGAACTTGTACCATTTATAAGAACATTAAATGGAGCCTGCAATCACTGGTCAATCGATGCCGTGTTGTGTGTGTGTCTGCAGTATTAAACTAGACGAGTTACAGCGGCTATATTGAGTTTTTTGTTCCTTCTCTCTCTGACTGAACACACACATGCAGAAGTTCCATTTAAAAAGAGTCAAAGAGTTTAAAATGAACACTGTAAAACTTCGACCTAGAACTAATGTTCACGTTCTGATGTTTAACGTTCATGTTCAGGTTAATGTTCACATTCAGTTTAACATTCACATTGTCATGTTTCATGTCCACCTTCATGTTCTAATGGAGTTTATAGTAACCAATACAGAGTGTGCTGTATATTACAGCTAGCACTATGAGCTAGCATCAGTGTCTATCTTCCAATGAACAAAGTTGGTCCAAACAGAACCTCTGAACCGGCAGTGTCCAGTCTAACAGTGAACACAGCGACAGAACCTCTGAACCAGCAGTGTCCAGTCTAACAGTGAACACAGCAACAGAACCTCTGAACCAGCAGTGTCCAGTCTAACAGTGAACACAGCAACAGAACCTCTGAACCAGCAGTGTCCAGTCTAACAGTGAACACAGCAGCCTATCAAGGTGGTCTTGCCGGGTTTGGCTCCTTGCATCCCGGGCTGAGTCAGTTCAGTTAGCTACATGGCTGACCGAGCTAACCACACCACCGAGTTAGCACTTGCTAAAGTAGCTAATCACTAATCAACTGCTGCTAAATGACTCTGCCATTGGCAGGCAACAGAACCGGTGTCAGCAGCCGGACTGGACCAGTAAGGACCACTGTCCTGGTTCAAGGAGATTTCAATACAGTAGTTAAGTAAAAGTACTTAGTTACTTTGTGGTGAAAGTAAACTCTCTCTCTCTCTGTCGGTCTGCAACTTGCTCACCCAGCGTCTCTCTGGTGGAGGGTTAGTTAGATTTAATGTCCTGCCTCGGCCTGCACACTGCTCCACATATCAGCCGAGAGGAGATCGAACGTGTGTGTGTGTGTCTGATTGGTTGGATTTGCTGCAATTAGTCACACCTCCTCTTTATTGAAAAGAAAGGAGGTGACAAACTCGCCTCCCCTCTTCTCTCCACTTCCCTCCCTTCCCCTCTCCTCCTCCCATGAATCACAGTGAACAGGACAGTAACCACCTCCTCTGTGTGTGTCCTCGCTCAGCCTGTCTCTCACGTGATTGGCTCAGTGATTTAAGAGCGCTGCATTCTCATTCGTCAGCCGTGCGAGCATGTGACAAACGGCTGAGGCTGTTATCTCAGCAGGTTCAGTGTTTCAATTCGTCCATAACTCAGAGGCTCCATCGACAAAAACACAAAAGCTGCCTTCAGGCGCCTCAGTCCACCTGAGAAGGTACAGTGAACGCATCGTTTGTGTTAATGAAACGTGTGTTGCAACTTTAACGTCTCTCAGCTTGTCCTTTGTGTGGTTCACTCTTTAGGGCTCTCATAGTGTCCCTTTCACAATAAAAGCTGAACAGACGACCTGCACACACCTGACACCTAAATCACCACTGGACACGCTCAGTGACGCCATTTTGGTCTTCCACACAACTTCATTTCCCACCAAGAATGTTTCAAGAACGTTTCAGAAACGTTTCAGACTTTGTTAACTTGCTGGTAATTTTTGTTGATAAGTGTTCTCTGAAGTTAATTCTGCACAGGATGTTTTATTTTGAAATGTGTTTGACTTCCTGTCTGAGCTGTTTGACATCAAAACAGACGAGTCATTCTCCACAATCACAGCAGGGAGACACGTCTAAAGCAGACAGACAGACAGACAGACAGACAGGTACCTGCAGGGATCCATGGGTTGCTGGTCGCTCGGTCTCGGGTGTCTCCTTGTTCCCAGTCAAAGTCGTCCTCTTTGGACTGGACCAGAGGACAGTCTGGAGCCTGACCAGACAGACAGGCTGAAACACAGACAGACAGGTAGTCAGACAGACATAAACTCCAGATTGAGATTTTCAGAATAAATTTCCCATGAGCACTCTGTGAGTTAGTTCATGTTCTTCAGTTCAGTAACATTTCCCAGCATCCACTCTGCTGACAGACACTGACACACACTGATACACACACACACAGATCATACATGTAAATCTTTGACTTCAAACACGTCTTAATCTCTCCATTCACATAGTAAATGTATGTGGTGACATCAGGAGTGTGTGCTTATGCATGTGTGTGTGTGTCTGTTTTTAATGTGCCTTCTGTTACAAAGAAAGAAGATGAGCCTTCCAGCTATTTAATGTCAACGCTTTGAGTTGACGCACGCACACACACACACACACACACACACCCCTCGGGACAGTGTTAGCTCATCAACAGATATGAGACAAAATCTGTTTAATCTGCTTCTATGAATTTGCATCTATAACACACACACACACAACCATACTTATCATATTGAACAGTTACCTAGTGTTTCTGTAGCGTTGACAGAACGTTCCAAAATAAACATATTATCAGTTTGAAGTAAACTAAAGCTCCCTGCGTTGACAATTCATTACGTGTCTGTAAAACACGAGATAAAAGACGTCAGACAGACACACACAAGATTTTCTTTCCCTCCACAGGAAATGAGACTAAAACACACATACTGACACCCTGTGTGTGTGTGTGTGTTTGTACTGCAGGAGTAATTAATCATAATGTGCAGTTATCGATCGTCTCCAGTCTCCTGATCAATAAGTACAAGTCGTCGCACTGTGAGGATCATTAACCCTTCAAACACACAAGATACACAAGTACTGCTCCTGATGTACGGCTCTGGATCTATAGCTTGAATATACACAGTAAATGTACATCTATATGTATGTATATGTCCAGTCTAACAGTGAACACAGCAACAGAACCTCTGAACCAGCAGTGTCCAGTCTAACAGTGAACACAGCAACAGAACCTCTGAACCAGCAGTGTCCAGTCTAACAGTGAACACAGTAACAGAACCTCTGAACCGGCAGTGTCCAATCTAACAGTGAACACAGCAACAGAACCTCTGAACCAGCAGTGTCCAGTCTAACAGTGAACACAGTAACAGAACCTCTGAACCGGCAGTGTCCAATCTAACAGTGAACACAGCAACAGAACCTCTGAACCAGCAGTGTCCAATCTAACAGTGAACACAGCAACAGAACCTCTGAACCAGCAGTGTCCAGTCTAACAGTGAACACAGCAGTGTCACTTCGATACTGTAATGTTATTCCCTGTTGGTCTCAGAGGCTGTGCTCCAACCCGGTCCGGTCTGGCTGCTCAGCATGGTTCTGTTGTCTGCCAACGTCAGTTAGCAGCAGTTAATTAGCGGTTAGCTACTTTAGCGAGTGGTTATTCAAAAGCTATCTGTCCATCATAAACTCTGTAAATCACAGGTAGTTGAAGTTCAGCAGTCAGAGGACATAAGAGGGAAAAGTAGCAAATTTTAATTCGATTAAATTAGAGTTCTTCAGCTCCAGATCATAACTTCAGTTATCTCATGACATTTTTCATGCCGAGCAGATCAGACCATACTCTTTTCCACTATGAGCAAGCACTTGGCAACGGTGGCGAGGAAAAACTTCCTTTTAACAGGCAGAAACCTCAAACAGACACAAACTCATTAGTAAACGGTCATCCACCACAACTGGTTGAGTTAAAGATAGAGAGGGACAGAAGGGGGGGGGGCATGAGGAACTCAGCATTCTGACAGTGCAGTGGTCTAGAGGGGTAGTAAGATACTTTAAGATATGATGGTGCCTGACCGTGAAGAGCTTTGTATGTAAGGAGAAGAACTTTAAATTCTATTCTAGATCTAGGTAGCCAGTGCAAGGAAGCCAAATATATTGCGTCTAAAATTTGATCCTGTTTGAAAAAAGTTCTAAAGTTGTGCTTTTGTACAGTAATCAATGAGGCCCGAACATAGATGACTGTAGCAGACACTCACTCGTCTTCTTTCATAAACTCTTCCTCTCTTTTCATCTCTCTCTGTTTCTAAAGCTCGCTCGCCCTCCCTCTCTGAAGTCTGAATGAAACCATCTGGAGCTCTCTCTCTCCAACACAAACCAGAGCTCACTCTCTCTCTCCAACACAAACCAGAGCTCACTCTCTCTCTCCAACAGAAACCAGAGCTCACTCTCTCTCTCCAACACAAACCAGAGCTCACCCTCAAAACAGCAAAGACAAAAAAAATGTTCATGTTTTCAGGAGAAAGAATCACTCCATGTTTCACTCCATGTTTCACTACATGTTTCACTCCATGTTTCACTCCCCGTTTCCTCCATGAGGAGTGGGTGCACAGCAGGTAGAGGAGTGAGTCCATTTCTTCTTTCCTTTGACACACACTGACCCAGAATCAGGTTTGCACCCCTGTGACCTTACCACACACCAAAACACTCATTACTTTGTGTATGTGTGTGTAGCTTTAGCAGTGATTAGCGTCACAATTAGCCGTTAGCATATGGTGATGCTAACATGCTGCAAAAGTAAATCCTGACAGGGTGATTGGACGAGACTGGACAGGCAGGGATGGTGACACGTGCAGCTCCCAGCAGCCCCTGGGGCTGTGTGTGTGTGTGATTGAAAGTGACACACACACATTGTGACAGACAGCAGTAGCCTGTGGTGTGAGTGGTGGCATTTAGCTGGTGAGACACACACACACACACACACACAAAAGAAAACAAATCCTTTTTGATGGCTGAGGAAAATCAGACAGGAAGGAAAGAGGAGGTGAGGATGGACAGAAGGGGTGAGGAAGGACAGAGGAGGTGAGGAAGGACAGAGGAGGTGGGCAGGCTGTAGGCAGTGGGAAAAGGAGATGATCATGTTCCACACATTAACATGACTTCAGTTCTGTGAAGTCTAAAAAAAGAAGCTCTGATTAGAGACCAGTGTGTGTGTCAGAGTCAACTGAACACACTGAAGCTGTGTACGAGGGTAAAAGTCAACAGGAATCGAGGAAGCGCTCCTCCTGATGTTTAAAATATTCTGCTTTTCCAGAGGAAACAGGGCGAGGGTGATTTACAGGAAACACTCTGACTTCCTGTGACTGTGAGGAAATCTGACCACGACACCATGACATCACAACATCACATGATCACAAGGAGACGAAGACCAAAAACATGACAGAAGACTGAAACAACTGAAATAATCACGTATTTTCATACTGACGCAACTGTGTGTGTGTGTGTGTGTGTGTAAACTGTGATCTCCAGCAGTAACTGGGCGCTAACAGCTTTAGTGTTAGCACAACGAGCTAACTCGCCTCAGGCCAAACATGAATAATGCAGCAGTCAGCTCAGTGCCTCTGGGTGAGTGTGTGTTAGTGTGTGTGTGTGTGTGTGTGTGTGTGTGTATGTGTGTGTGTGTGTGTGTGTGTGTGTGTGTTTTATCTGGCTGTACTTGAGGCTGTCTATATGACGGTATTAGAATAATATGCTAATTACTAATAATTACCCTGTAACACACACACACTCAGATTATCTCCATGCCCCCTCCTCAAGTCTCTCACCCCTCCTCCTCCTCCTCCTCCTCCTCCTGGCAAGGACGAAGAGGAGGAGGAAGAAGAGGAGGAAACCTGCAGGACACAACATGTCTGCATGCAGCGACATTTCAGCTGCAAACAACACAGACGACTTTTGAACGCTGATATTCTGTCGAAAACACCTGACTGGAACCTTTAAAACAGAGCTCCACCTTTGTTCTCGTGAGCTGATGGAGAATGTTGCCATGTCTGGGTGACATCAGTATCTTCAGCTCTGGATAAAGAGTGACCTGAGGTCGCTCAATAAAACTGTTTAAATCTGTTCTCAGATCAGTGCAGTGAATTTTCTTTGAACAGTTTGTTTGTTTCTCAAACCCACTGTCTGTCCTCAGTGGGATCAATAAAGTTATTTTGAACTTTGAGGCGTGAAACATGTGACTGGATCCTGGATGTTCTGTATGACCACAAACAGTCGAAGCCAAACAAGTGACAGCTGATGCTGCTGTGTTTACTTTCAGATCTGGCTGACGTGAAACCAGCAGGTCAGACATCAGGGTGAGTTTGAGCATTTCCGTGTGTCCTCTGTCTGTCCTAATCAGTCAGACTGTCAACTCATCACCCAGAGGACGCCAGCTGTCAGCCCGTCTTTATGTCCAGTTTCAGGCTCTGTCTCTGTTGAAGTCCACAATGAACCAGATCAGATCTGTCAGAACAAGTTGACACGGCAGCCCGGTCCATCCACTCATGTGTTCCATGGTGGACTCTGGATGTTTGTGTTCTTGATCCAGATTTTTAAAAATCATACTGGAGTCAAACAAAGCAAAAAAAGAAAAAAAAGCAGCTTTTTATCAGATTCAGGCTCCGATAGTCCTTGACAAAGTTCTGCAAGATCTTTGAAGATGATATTTAGTATTTATAAATACTGGGCTGCGATACGGACTTTTGACAAGGTTTTTGAAAGACCTTAAGGTTCTACAGGTGCGTAAGAATACTGTTGTGGTTGTGAATGGTAGTCCTTAGGTGGATCCTGGGTGTTCATTCTTTGAGTCCTTCATAAGGGTAACCAGTGTTTTGTTTTTTTTATGTTAGATCCAGTCATTCTAAGTAAGGTCCATGAATTGTTCAGTGGTCCTTTGGGGTCATGTTGCTGGGATACTTCAGGACATTCCTTGAGACAGTTGCATGTTTTGTTTTTGTTTTTTGGGGGGGGGGGGGGGGATTATTGTGGGTTTCACAGATCCATGAAAAAGATGTTATTTGGCAAAGGATGAAATTTCACCAGCCCTTAAAAAAGCACTAACCATACCTACAAAGTTCATAGGATGATCCAGGGCTTCTTAAGACAGTTATATAAAAACTCAGGGAGGGACGGAGGTCCTTAGAAAGGTTACAGTGAGTCTTGAACAAGTTTTAGGCATCGTTGGAAAGGTTTTGGAAGTCTTGAGCTTCTAGCATTACTGAGAATGTTTCATGAGTTCCTGTAGTCTTAAGGAGGTCAGAGAGACATATTTGGAGGTTTCAGTGGTCAATGAGAAGATTCTGTTCTTCTGGAAGGTCTTCATAAGTCATTCAAGAGGATGTAACGTAACTGAGTAAGTACTTCAGCCAGTTGTTCAGACAGACAGGCATGCAGTCTGGCTGAAACGGGCTTGTGTTGGACCCAAATGCAGCACAACAGCAAGGGATACTTTGTAATGTTCTTTATTGAGGAACTCACAGCAGGCAATATGGCAGGTGAGAGAGAGGGAATAAGTCCTGAGTTCAGTCGGAGAGTCTGTGGCAACGAGCTGGAGCAGGGGGACAGACTGCCTGGGGAAACCTCCAAACAGCCAGGGAAACAGGCAGACAGACACCAGAAACACTGAGGCAGAACTCGTGGTCGGGGACGAAAAGCTGAGGTGATTGCCGGGGCAGAGACAGACGAGCAGGTCAAAGGCAGGCATGGTCGGCAACGGGAGATCGGTCCGGACAAAAGTGCTGGAAAGACTTGCATGACGCGAAGAACAATCTGGCAAAGAGTGTCTGGAGGTTGGTGCTTAAATACAGGGTTGATTACTGATGAGGAGCAGGTGTGGGAGGCGGGAGAACCCATGGTGACTGATGAGGAGGCGGGGCTGACAGGTGAGTGGAAAGTTACTGGGTGCAGGTAAGAGGGAAAAGCAGACAGGGGACCGGAGTGGATTGTGACACTGGCAGGTTCTTCTGGATGAGATCAGAGATGAAGACATTTCATGAGTCATCTTAGATTAAAGTCAGTGTTCTTAATCTGTTCATTCCTTTAACCTCCCTCTGTCTCTCTGACATCCCTATCACAGGAGGCTCGTGGCATTATGTATAATTAATAGATGGCAAGAAAAGCTTCATGGCCCAACAAATGATTATACTACGATTACTGACTGCAGAAACCAGGGAGAAGTAAGTTCACAACAGCTGTACTTAAACTGAGACAATACTATGCTGCTGAAATTAGAGCACTAGACCAGGAAGTACACAGAGTACACAGGGTACTTAAAGGAGGACTAACAGGAGTACCTGAACTGAGACACAAAAAACATTTAGTTTCCATGGAAATTATTAAAGTTCATTGGTGTAAAACAGCTGTTAAACCACCAAAGAAGAATGACAATGTCGTTCAAAGAGCTCCAGGCGAACAATGAAACCAACCAACCAATAAACCAACAACAGCCAAACAAAACCAACCAACCAACAAACCAATGCCCAACCAACAAACAAACCAAGAAACACTCCAACGAAGAAACTGATGACCAACAAACCAACAAACAAACCAACAAACCAATAACCAACCAACCAATGACCAACCAACCAACAAACAAACCAAGAAACCAATAACCAACAAACCAATAACCAACCAACCAACAAACAAACCAAGAAACACTCCAAGGAAGAAAGTGATGACCAACAAACAGACAACCAACAAACAAACCAACAAACCAATAACCAACCAACCAATGACCAACAAACCAACCAAATAACGCTCCAACGAAGAAACTGATGACCAACCAATTAACAAACAAACCAACAACATCCAACAAACCAATGACCAACCAACCAACAAACAACAAACAACCAACCAACAAAGGAATAAACCTGTTGTGTTGAACTTTGGTTCAACATGAACACACACACACACACACACAAACTGTAACATACACACACTCAGCAGTGTAAATGTCAATGATGACACCAGAGTCTGCCTCCCCCCTCACCTCTACATACTGAAGGTCATCTCTAACCTCCAGCAGGGGGGGCTGAAAAGGTCTGATCCCACAACACAACCCAACACACACAGTCTGCTGTGTGTTGTGTAGTCAGCACCTCCACACTCGTTCTTCAAACTCCAACACATGATGTGATGATGGTAGGAGCAGCACCACGGACCAATCAGCTGAACACACACACACATACACACACACATACACTCAAAGACCATTATGAACTGTACCTGCAGCTCCCTCATGGCGGTCGACCACTAATGCAAATGTGCTGTGAGCAAGGCCTGGGGGGCACTTAGACCTATACCCTATCTGTCTGTCAGCCTGTCTGTCTGTGCACTTGCTCTGGCGTGGTCTCCATGTTGTGGTCTCTGTGTCGTGGTGTCTGTGTGATCATACAGGCTGAGGTCGTGTGAAGAAGATAAATCAGCTCAGATGAATTCAAATATTAGAACCTATCAGCAGGAACAACTGATCTGACCTCTCTCTCTCTGCGTCTTTAACCTCTCTTAACCTAGACCAATCCCAGAAGGGATTCTTGGTTTCCTGTGGTTACGGCCTGACACACATACAGCCAATCATTAATCAGAGCCTGGTGGCATATTAAGAGTCTGCAGCAGCCCGAGGACACACACACACACGCACACACGCACACACACACAGACACAGAGTGACCCAAAAACTCGTCCTCGGTACAAAGACGTCTCAGAAAGCAGGAGGTCGTCACACACTGAGCAAGCTCAGATGGACCACCGCGTGGAGTCACTCCGCCTGCCAGCAGCGCTCTTGTTTACAGACAACAGCGAACGCACCGACAGAGGCCTGTCAGTCAAAGTGTCTGAAAACATGTTCATTCACACCTGTTCTTCCGTTCACACCTGTTCATCCATTCACACCTGTTCTTCCGTTCACACCTGTTCTTCCGTTCACACCTGTTCATCCATTCACACCTGTTCTTCCGTTCACACCTGTTCTTCCGTTCACACCTGTTCATCCGTTCACACCTGTTCATCCGTTCACACCTGTTCATCCATTCACACCTGTTCTTCCGTTCACACCTGTTCTTCCGTTCACACCTGTTCATCCATTCATACCTGTTCATCCATTCACACCTGTTCTTCCGTTCACACCTGTTCTTCCGTTCACACCTGTTCATCCATTCACACCTGTTCTTCCGTTCACACCTGTTCTTCCGTTCACACCTGTTCATCCATTCACACCTGTTCATCCGTTCACACCTGTTCTTCCGTTCACACCTGTTCATCCATTCACACCTGGTCATCAGCTCACACCTGTTCTTCCATTCACACCTGTGCCTCCGTTAACACCTGGTCATTCATTCACACCTGTGCACATTGACACACACATGTTAACATATATACACACACACACTCACATTAACACACACACACGTTCATCTGTTCACACCTGTTCATTGGCTCACACCTTGTCATTCATTCATACCTGTGCACATTAACACAAACACACGTTAACACACACACACACACATTAACACACACACGCAGATATTAGCTGCATATGAATATTTACTGTAGTAATTTAGGTTAAATAGCAGCTTCTGGGCCTGAAGTCCCTGAGGGCTTTACTGACACACACACACACACACACAGTCACACTGTGTTAGCTTGCAGCACTTTACAGATAATTATCATAATCACGATAAAGAGTTCAAGTCTGAATAAAATATTTGTTCTTCACTTCTTCGGAGAGAGACGGCAGCACCTGAATGCATCACAGCTTCAACAGCATCTCAACGCATCACTTTTGTATTAAGTTGAACTGTTATATGGGGGAAAACAGGAAGTGGTGCTTTCCTTCCTCTGACTGCGTAAAGAGAAGTCATCGTGTGATCGTGACCTTGTCCTCCATTAAATAAAATACTGCACATTATTTATGTGCTGAGTAGAATGTGGTTAATCTCTCGGCCTGAATCTGTTTTTCTTATTACATTTCTCGTTCTTCACTTTCATGCTTCTTGTTTGAATTTTAGTAAAAATCTCTTTAATCTCCCATAAATCCACGTCACAGCTGTGTATTATCTGCAGCAACAGAAGGAGGAAAGTTCCAGTTTTACACTCCATAAAGGACGACTTCCTATGTGTGTTTGCATTCGGTCCGGTTGGATTAAAGCTGTTAGCGAAAGGATCCCCGGCTGCAGGCTGAGACGCTGCGATCGGCCCCGTGGCCTCTGGGATTAATGTGCTGCCTTCAGACGCAGTGTCTGCAAAACCAGCGGGGATTAAAGGGGCCGGATTAAGACTCCTTTTGTTTAATGTGTAAGATGAGATCGGAGCTGAGGAGGAGGATTTATGTCTCTGAGAGCACACAGAGGGAGGACAGTATCAGCTCTAAACTCTATCACACAGATCCAAATCTCCCTCAGTCCCTGAACTCACCACAGGATGGTCACACAGCTGATACTTAAACACATCAGCTGCTGCTCGAGGTCATACATGTTCTCAACAAACACATACAGAGCCTGTGAAAATCATTTCAAATTACGGACTTTATCTGTAAATCTACAAACTGTTATTTTAAGTTTTATGCAAACTGGACACAAACAATAATTTATTATTCATACAGAATTTATGCTTTACTAGAGAGAGAGAGTGTGAGTGTGTGTGTGTGTGAGAGAGAGAGTGTGTGTGTGTGTGTGTGTGTGTGTGTGTATGTGTGTGTGTATGTGTATGCGTGTGTTTAATCCCTGTCCATTCTGATCTGTGTTGTGGCCCTAATCCCTGATCATATTCATAAGATTATTGTTTGAAGACAAAGACTTGAAGACTGCACTAATGAGGCAGAGATTAATGTGCGTTAATCTGTTAATCTGTGTTAAGATGTTTCCTGTCTGTTCAGCAGCTCTCAAACTTAAAACACTTGTTTATACTTCTGAGGACTGTCTTCGTACGCTTATAAGAAAATTCTAATTCTAGTAATAGTAGTAATTCATTTTCATGTCTCTCATTGTTGTTGTTTATTAAAACACAAAAATAAAAGGATAGCTGCTGTTATGATTATTGCTGTTGTTATGATTATTGTTGTTGGTGTTATAGTTCTTGTTATGACATTTGTTGTTGTTCTGATTGTTGCATATTTGTTGCTGTTGTTAGGATAGTTGTTGTTTTAGTTGTCGTTATGATAGTTGCTGGTGGAGTTATAGTTGTTGTTATGGTAGTAATTGTTATTGTCATGATAGTTTTTGCTGTTGTTATGATAATTGTTGTTGTGGGGCAGCGGTAGCTCAGTCAATAGAGACTTGGCCAGTTCAAGTCCAGCATAGACCAAAATATGGATGGTGGAGTGGTAGCTGTAGAGGTGCCAGTTCACCTCCTGGGCACTGCCGAGGCACCGTACTGCCCAAACTGCTTGCAGGATGCTCCTCAGGGGGGCTGCCCATCACTCCTCCACATTGCATGTCTATGAGCCTTGTATGTGTGTTCGGAGTTAAAATGCATGTAAAAATAAAGTGAAAAAAGCATTTCCCTGTTGAGGGAAATATCTCTTCTTGTGATAGTTGTTATTGTTGGTATGAGAGTTGCTATGATTGTTGTTGTTGTTGTTATGATACTTGCTATATGATATGGAGTCACTGAGTTGATCCGTTTGGTTTCACGTTTCAGTTTAAACGCTTCTTGCCCGAGGCTCTGGACCAATCAGCTGGTCTGAGAACGGTAACACTGTTACAGGTTAGTGTGTGTGTAGAAGTTAAATTAGCTTAAGAAGCAGCAAGAACACAAAGTCATATGATGATCACACACACACACACACACACACACACACACACACAGGCTGAGAAGACAAAGAGGTTTGAGGAGATATAATTAACTCACTGAGGACCCTCAACACACACATACACAGACACACACACTATAACACACACACACCTGACTTCACAGTGTGTGTTTAATCTGTGAGCTTCATTAAAACCCTGACGAGACAGAACAAAGAGCTGACTGCACCTGAACACACACACTCACTGTAACAACACACACACACACACACACACACACACACACACACACACACACACACACACACACAGTAACACACACTCAGGAGGAAAAGGTAAAGTCCTGAATCAGCGACAGCCCTGAACCTGGACACACCAGGTCACCAACGTGTGTGTGTGTTGCTGAGTTAACAGCAGTGCTCTAATTACAGACACCTCTCTCTTTGTTTCAGTTTTACATTGTTGTGCTGTTTTTTATCTGTTTTTAAACCCACAAAACAACCACAAAGATTCAAAACACACACAGATACAAAATAACCACAAAGATTTAAAACAACCACTGACACAAAACAACCACAAAGATTTAAAACAACCACAGACACAAAATAACCACAAAGATTCTAAACAACTACAAAGATTCAAAACAACCACAGACACAAAACAACCACAAAGACTCAAAACAACTACTGACACAAAACAACCACAAATATTCAAAACAACCACAGATACAAAACAACCACAAAGACTCAAAACAACTACAAAGATTCAAAACAACCACTGACACAAAACAACCACAAAGATTCAAAACAACCACTGACACAAAAAAAACACAAATATTCAAAACAACCACCAAGACTCAAAACAACTACTGACACAAAACAACCACAAAAAATATTCAAAACAACCACAGACAAAAAACAACCACAAAGACTCAAAACAACTACTGACACAAAACAACCACAAATATTCAAAACAACCACAGACACAAAACAACCACAAAGACTCAAAACAACTACAAAGATTCAAAACAACCACTGACACAAAACAACCACAAAGATTCAAAACAACCACTGACACAAAAAAACACAAATATTCAAAACAACCACCAAGACTCAAAACAACTACTGACACAAAACAACCACAAAAAATATTCAAAACAACCACAGACACAAAACAACCACAAAGACTCAAAACAACTACTGACACAAAACAACCACAAAGATTCAAAACAACCAAAAGATTCAAAACAACCACAAAGATTCAAAACAACGACTGACACAAAACAACCACAACGATTCAAAACAACTACTGACAGAAAACGACCACAAAGATTCAAAACAACCACTGACACAAAACAACCTCAAAGATTCAAAACAACCACCAAGACTCAAAACAACTACTGACACAAAACTACAAAGATTCAAAACAACAACTGACACCAAACGACCACAAAGATTCAAAACAACCACAAAGTGAAGCTAAAACATAAAATCTTGAACCTTTAGTCCTAGTCTTAGACTTTCAAATGGATTCTTAGTGTTCGTATCAGTCTGATAATTATTTTATTTGCTCATCAATTGATTGTTTTAGATGTCAGACAAGAGTGAAAGATGTTGACATCTACAAATGAATGGACTTTAAGGTGGTCTTTTAAGTTGTCTTTAAAATGGACTCATGGTTGACCCCAAAGATGGCCACACTCATTAGCTTTGCTCCATCTCCACGGTTATTAGGGTGTGGCAGCCATCTTGGACCCAGACCGTGGAGAGTTTAATTTCATTCTCTGCTGCTTCACACACACACACACACGCATATAATGTGCCCCCACAGCCCTCCGTATGTGCAGCAGAGAGGGACAGGCAGGAGAAGAAATCCAACACACCCTCAGGCTGCAGACAGGCTGTGATAAAGAAAGTCAAAGTTCAACAGCTCCTGATCCTCGTTCAGTCTTAGAAATCAGCCGAGAGACACAAAATATTCACCTGGTTCAGTCAGAGGTCAGCACTTGGTGGCTCCTTCGGATTCATGATGTTTATCCTGACATCAGAGGTAAAATAATCGATATAATCTATAATCCATATGGTGAATAATGTACATGATTTGTAATCTGTATAATCTCTAATCTATAAGAGGCAGATCTTTGGCTCTGATTCTCCTGCAGTACATTTGCTGCCTTCAGCTCTGCTGATCAGATCCAACACATCCAAACAGTCCATGTTTCTCTGAATAAACGAGTAAATCTGACGACAGCAAGAAGGACACACACGCACACACACACACACACACACATACACACATACACACAGTAAACAAATTCCTAATTAGTTTCAGAGGTTCTTTAATTACTTTGTTGCTAAATAGTTTACATGAAAATCAGCCTTCTGCCTGCAAACACTGACATCATGTTGACTCCGTGTTGGCTCTATGTTGACTCCGTGTAGGCTCCGTGTTAGCTTCGTGTTGGCTCCATGTTGACTCCTTGTTGACTCCATGTCGACTCCATGTTGGCTCCATGTTGACTCCGTGTAGGCTCCGTGTTAGCTTCGTGTTGGCTCCATGTTGACTCCGTGTAGGCTAAGTGTTAGCTTTGTGTTGGCTCCATGTTGACTCCTTGTTAGCTTCGTGTTGGCTCCATGTTGACTCCTTGTTAGCTTCGTGTTGGCTCCATGTTGACTCCTTGTTGGCTCCGTGTTGGCTCCGTGATAGCTGCGCGTTGGCTCAATGTTGGCTCAATTTTGGCTCCATGCTCACGGTCCGTGATTGCTCCGTGTTGGCTGGTTGACTCTATGTTCCATGGAGAAAAAAATGCCAGGTAACATCCAGAGCTACCTTTCCTGGTGAAGCTTGATTCACTATTTCACCTCACCAGTGTTTCTGTTGATCATCTAATTGATTGATTAAGGACACATAGACTCTAAAGCACTACACTAGAGCTAATATCTATAATATAGATAATCAATCATAGATCATAGACATCGCATGTTTGACTCAGAGGGCGAGGACATCAGGGAGATCAAGCTTCACTTTCTATAAGAGATGAGAGGGTGTTGACTGCTGCCCCCATCAGGTGAACAGAGGAACAACACCTGATGGATCCTCATCTTCATCATCATCAACAACGCCATTATTACCACAATGTAGGAACCAGCAGTCAGCAGAACCAAAGCACCTGAACACAGCAGGTTCTCCAGAGAACTCACAGGCCTCAGCAGAACCCTGTCAATAGTATACATATAATAGCATACTCACAGTATACCCACAGCATGTACTTACAGTATACCCACAGCATGTACTCACAGTATATCCACAGTATACCCACAGCATGTACTCACAGTATATCCACAGTATACTCACAGCATGTACTCACAGTATACTCACAGTATACTCACAACATGTACTCATAGTATACTCACAGCATGTACTCACAGTATATCCACAGTATACTCACAACATGTACTCATAGTATACTCACAGCATGTACTCACAGTATACTCACAGCATGTACTCATAGTATACTCACAGCATGTACTCACAGTATACTCACAGCATGTACTCACAGTATATCCACAGTATACTCACAGCATGTACTCACAGCATGTACTCATAGTATACTCACAGCATGTACTCACAGTATACTCACAGTATACTCACAGCATGTACTCACTGTATACTCATAGCATACTCACAGTATACCCACAGCATGTACTCACAGTATACCCACAGCATGTACTCACAGTATACTCCCAGCATGTACTCACAGTATACCCACAGCATGTACTCATAGTATACTCACAGCATGTACTCACAGTATACTCACAGCATGTACTCACAGTATACTCACATCATGTACTCATAGTATACTCACAACATGTACTAATAGTATACTCACAGCATGTACTCACAGTATACTCACAGTATACTCATAGCATGTACTCACAGTATACCCACAGCATGTACTCACAGTATACCCACAGCATGTACTCACAGTATACTCACAGCATGTACTCACAGTGTACCCACAGCATGTACTCACAGTATACCCACAGCATGTACTCACAGTATACCCACAGCATGTACTCACAGTATACCCACAGCATGTACTCACAGTATACTCACAGCATGTACTCACAGTATACTCACAGCATATACTCATAGTATACTCACAGCATGTACTCACAGTATACTCACATCATGTACTCACAGCATGTACTCACAGTATACTCACAGCATGTACTCACAATATACTCACATCATGTACTCACAGTATACTCACAGCATGTACTCACAGTATACTCACAGCATGTACTCACAGTGTACCCACAGCATGTACTCACAGTATGTACTCACAGTATACTCACAGTATACTCACATCATGTACTCACAGTATGTACTCACAGTATACTCACAGCATGTACTCACAGTATACTCATAGCATACTCACAGCATGTACTCACAGTATACTCACATCATGTACTCACAGTATACTCACAGCATGTACTCACAGTATACTCACAGCATGTACTCACAGTATACTCACAGCATGTACTCACAGTATACTCACATCATGTACTCACAGTATGTACTCACAGTATACTCACAGCATGTACTCACAGTATACTCATAGCATACTCACAGCATGTACTCACAGTATACTCACAGCATGTACTCACAGTATACGCATAGCATACCCACAGCATGTACTCACAGTATACTCACAGCATGTACTCACAGTATACTCATAGCATGTACTCACAGTATACTCATAGCATACTCACAGCATGTACTCACAGTATACTCACAGCATGTACTCACAGTATACTCACAGCATGTACTCACAGTATACTCATAGCATACTCACAGCATGTACTCACAGTATACTCACAGCATGTACTCACAGTATACTCATAGCATACTCACAGCATGTACTCACAGTATACTCACAGCATGTACTCACAGTATACTCACAGCATGTACTCACAGTATACTCATAGCATACTCACAGCATGTACTCACAGTATACTCACAGCATGTACTCACAGTATACTCATAGCATACTCACAGCATGTACTCACAGTATACTCACAGCATGTACTCACAGTATACTCATAGCATACTCACAGCATGTACTCACGGTATACTCACAGCATGTACTCACAGTATACTCACAGCATGTACTCACAGTATACTCATAGCATACTCACAGTATATCCACAGTATACTCATAACATGTACAGTATGTGTGTGCTGTATTTGTATTTGAATACTTTGCCTTCTCCTTGGTTTGACGCAGTTTTTGTTTTCTAAAAGTTTTTTTCTGGTCTGAGATCAGCTGAAAACTGAAAGAAAAGAGAAAGGAGGAGAAGCAGAGGGAGAAGGAGGAGGAGAAGCAGAGGGAGAAGGAGGAGGAGAAGCAGAGGGAGAAGGAGGAGGAGAAGCAGAGGGAGAAGGAGGAGGAGAAGCAGAGGGAGAGGGAGGAGGTGAAGGAGGAAAAGGGAGGTAGAGGAGGGAGGAGATTTTCCAGCTGGAAACTTGGATGCCGACACACACAAACAGAAACAACTCCCTCCCATGTTTCACGCCGCACCCCCCCCCCCCCCCCCCCCCCCCCCCCCCCCGCCCCCCCAAACCCGGACCCTGGTCCCCGGTGTGCCCTCTTACCTTTGAAGGTGTCCGCCCGCGCGCCCGTTAGTCCCAGTGAAAGCAGCGCGAGAGCCGCGGACAGCAGCAAAGTTCCGGTCCGCTCCATGTTGACACCGAGACCCTCCGGAGCGCGAGGGAAAACTACCGACCAACTCCGAGCGCACTTCTTCTTCTTCTTCTTCTTCTTCTTCTTCTTCTTCTTCTTCTCCCGTTTCCTGTCTGTCGCTCAGACAGACACACGGACAGGCGGAGAGACAGACGCGCGCACACGGACTCGCGGACCGGTTTGCGGGTGTCGGTCTCTCCGGTTTCTTGTTCCTCCGTTTCTCTTCAGACCAGAGAGAGAGAGAGAGAGAGAGAGAGAGAGAGAGAGAGGCTCCGTTTACCGAGCAGGCGCTGACGTCACAGGGGGCAAGAGACGTTCGGGGGGCACGAGAGAGAGAGAGAGAGAGAGAGAGAGACAGAGAGAGAGAGAGAGAGAGAGACAGAGAGAGAGACAGAGAGAGAGACAGAGAGAGACAGAGAGAGAGAGAGAGACAGAGAGAGAGAGAGAGAGAGAGAGACAGAGAGAGAGAGACAGACAGAGAGAGAGAGACAGAGAGAGAGAGACAGAGAGAGAAGTTTAACGCACACACACGCAGAGCCGCGCGCGCTCACACACTCACACATCAGCTTCATGTATGATGAATCACATTAAACACGTGAAACTTTCATCTTTGAAGTTTAAACACAATAAATCTTTTACATTTTCTCTTCTTTATTTTTGTCTTCATTGTCTCCTGTCTGTCTTTATCTTCATTGTCTCCTGTCTGTCTTCATTGTCTCCTGTCTGTCTTTATCTTCATTGTTTCTGTCTCCTGTCTGTCTTTATTGTCTCCCGTCTGTCTTTATCTTCATTGTCTCCTGTCTGTCTTCATTGTCTCCTGTCTGTCTTCATTGTCTCCTGTCTGTCTTTATCTTCATTGTCTCCTGTCTGTCTTTATCTTCATTGTCTCCTGTCTGTCTTCATTGTCTCCTGTCTGTCTTTATCTTCATTGTCTCCTGTCTGTCTTCATTGTCTCCTGTCTGTCTTTATCTTCATTGTTTCTGTCTCCTGTCTGTCTTTATTGTCTCCCGTCTGTCTTTATCTTCATTGTCTCCTGTCTGTCTTCATTGTCTCCTGTCTGTCTTCATTGTCTCCTGTCTGTCTTTATCTTCATTGTCTCCTGTCTGTCTTTATCTTCATTGTCTCCTGTCTGTCTTCATTGTCTCCTGTCTGTCTTTATCTTCATTGTCTCCTGTCTGTCTTCATTGTCTCCTGTCTGTCTTCATTGTCTCCTGTCTGTCTTTATCTTCATTGTCTCCTGTCTGTCTTCATTGTCTCCTGTCTGTCTGTCTTCATTGTCTCCTGTCTGTCTGTCTACATTGTCTCCTGTCTGTCTTCATTGTCTCCTGTCTGTCTTTATCTTCATTGTCTCCTGTCTGTCTTCATTGTCTCCTGTCTGTCTGTCTTCATTGTCTCCTGTCTGTCTTCATTGTCTCCTGTCTGTCTGTCTTCATTGTCTCCTGTCTGTCTTTATCTTCATTGTTTCTGTCTCCTGTCTGTCTTCATTGTCTCCTGTCTGTCTTTATCTTCATTGTCTCCTGTCTGTCTTCATTGTCTCCTGTCTGTCTTTATCTTCATTGTCTCCTGTCTGTCTTCATCTTCATTGTCTCCTGTCTGTCTTCATTGTCTCCTGTCTGTCTGTCTTCATTGTCTCCTGTCTGTCTTCATTGTCTCCTGTCTGTCTTCATTGTCTCCTGTCTGTCTTTATCTTCATTGTCTCCTGTCTGTCTTCATTGTCTCCTGTCTGTCTTCATTGTCTCGTGTTATTTTAAAGCTCCTAATTGGTGATTTCATGTTTTTTGTGTTGCGCCGTGATACGTGGAGCTCAGAGCGGGTCGATGCTGCCACCTGCTGGTCTGGAACTGGAACTTTCCTTCAGCAGCACAGACTTTAACATTCAGACCTTCCTTTGAAGAAACACACTTTTATTCATTGTCTTCATGTTGCCTACCCCTCACATCACCTAAATGTCATTTATGAATATAAAGACTTCCTGTTCAGAGGTGAATTTTATTTTTACCACTTTGTGTTTTTATGATTTCTTTCTCTCGAGACAAAGTGAAGCCATATTCAGATTCAGTGAATAAATGAATGAATGTTTCTTTTCCTCCGTTTAATGAGAGTGTGTCTTTAAATGGCGTCAGCTGCTGTGTGTGTTCAAACAAAGTGCTTCATTCAGGACGATGTGTTGCTCTGTGCCGCCGCCTGCAGGACGAGCTGACGAACAACGGGACGCACTGATACTACTGCAACCACTCAATACAAGTCAGTTTTATTAAAATACAGCCTGCCCTCACAGCCTCGATCACATGAAGAAAAAAGGAGAAAACAGAGGAGGGACCCTTCAGTACACACCAACAGTAAAGTCACATTATGAACGAATTATGAAGACCAAATATAGATATGTAACATGTAAGTGGAGAGTTTGGATCCAGGAGGACTTTGAGAAACTTCAGCTGTTACCAGAGACACATGACCTCCTCTCTACCACAGATACCTGGAGGAAGACCATATTTAACTGAAAATATGACCAAGAAACTCATCAAACGATTTAACAATAATGTCTGTCAACGTAAAATGACAAAGAATCTGTGGATTTCATCGTCTATGCTTCATCACGTCAAAGATTCAGCCAATCAGAAGAAAGCTCTGGAACGAGGGACATGGCTGAAGACCAATCATGTGTGTCGGTGATGTTCAGGCCCTGCAGACAGCAGAGCATCACACAGACAGGACATCACTGCATGGGCTGAGGAACACTTCAACAACCATCAGCCACTTCATCTGACTCCACTAATGACAGCACCACAACTCCACCACCACTCCACCACCACTCCACCACCACTCCACCACCACTCCACCATCACTCCACCATCACTCCACCACGACTCCATCACGACTCCATCATGACACCATCACAACTCCACCATCACTCCACCAACCCTTGACCATGCAAAGAGGAAACCGATAGAAACCAGGTCCAAAAACATCTCCGCCTTCTGTGGGCTTAAGCTCATTTAAGATGGACTGAGGGGCTTATTAAAGGTGAACTGAGCTCATTTAAGATGGACTGATGGGGGCGGCATTTAGCTCAGTTGGTAGAGCAGCCACCTCATGTGTAAAGGCTCGGTCTTTGCTGCAGAAGTCCAGGGTTTGAATCCAACCTGTGGCTCTTTTCTGCATGTCATTCCCCATCTCTCTCTCTCTCTCTCCACATTTCCTGTCACTCTTCAGCTGTCTCTGTCAAATAAAGCTTGAAAAAGCCACGAAAGTTTTTTAAAAAAAGATTGAGCTCATTTAAGGTGGACTGAGCTAGTTTAACATGGACTGAGGTGAAGTGGTCTGATGTGTCAAAAGTTCCTAGATTTGAGGCGGTGTTTAGCTCAGTCAGTAGAGCGGCCGCCTGCATAAGTCTTGCTGCGGGGGCCCAGGTTCAAATCCTGACCTGCGGCCCTTTCCCCTCTCCCCAATTTCCTGTCACTCTTCAGTGGTCTCTATCCAATAAAGCAAAAATAATTTTAAAAAGTTTTTACATTTTTCAAAAACAATCAAATTTATCTGTTTAACATTTGATAAGTTGCACTTATACTACTTTCATTAAAAGGCCAAAAGTATGTGGACACCTTGTGTTTTGCTCTGGGTTTGTTTGAGCCTCTTAAATCCAGTAAAGAAATCTAAAGTACACAGTGAAGTCTTAAAGCAGTGATTCTCTGGTTCTCAGGTAGTAAACAAAACCTGCCCCACCTCCACCTCTACACAGCTCTCAGGTAGTTGAAGAGGGCGCTGAGCCCCCCCTCCAGCACTTCCTTCACAGGCTTCATCAGTGGGTTGTGGACAATGTGAAGTCCTTTATCCAGAGGATGGCATGCCAACTTCTCCAGCCGGGACAACTGGTGCAGCTCCTGAACATATCATCATCATCATCATCATCATGTGAACAGTTTCTGTGGATGATTTTTACCTTGTGAAATGTCAAACACACTTTACCTGTGGTACATCTTTAATGTCGTTAAAATCCAGATTCAGCAACTCCAACCTGGACACAATCAAACAACTCAAATCAAATGGAGGGGCTACCTGGAAAGGAGGCGTACCTACCTGATGGGGAGGGGTTACCTGGTGAGGCAGCAGAGGGCCTTAGGAAGACAGTGGAGACTGTTTCCCTCCACAATGAGGATCTTGAGCTCCACCAGAGCCTGGATGTTCTCTGCCAAGTTCTCCAGATTGTTACAGGCCAGATGGAGGAACACCTGCAGAAACACAGGAGGTGACTGACTGAAGACATTTGTCATGTTGGTAGGAAAGAGAAGTACAAATACCACCGCCTGCTATCACACCTGAAAATTACTGAGTTAAGTAGGAGTGAATGTTTATCTCAAACAGGGGTTCTTTATGAAGTTCTGGCAGAGTGTAGGCAGGACATGGACTTGATGAATTTGGTGCAGCTTATGTGACTGATGTGAACATACCAGAGCTTTCATGTTGTAAACACAGCCTGGGATATGAGCAATGTGGTTATGACTGAGGTTGAGCTTCCTCAGTCTGGTGAGGTTGGACAGAGAGGCAGGCAGTGAGGACAACTGGTTGTTGGCCAAACTCAGCACCTAAGAGACAGAAACAGTTAGACAGAACAAAATGGAAGAAACTACACTTTATGTATTATTCTATTACATTTGATAACTCCTGTGGAGTACCACAAGGCTCCACCTTAGGTCCTGTTTGACTCTTCTTATATATGGTTCTTTTAGGCATTTTAAGAAATACAACTTTCACTGATATGCAGATGATACTGTGATATACAGGGAACTGGATCTGAACTGCCCTTATGCTGTTAAATCATGGATGTTTGAAATTATATTGGATCCTCCTCATCCAATCCACAAGTCTGTTCTCAGGTGTAGGGGGAGTTCTACTATTGATTTTTTAAAGTGGAATAATCATTTGTCATTTAATGTCATCAAGTGATGTCACCTGAGACGCATCAGTGAAAATTGAAGATTACAAACTTGTGGAGTGATGGTGGAGTTTAGAAAGAAGTGAGCTCACCACATCTTTGTAGTCTACGCTGTAGTTAAACATCATTCAAGGAGGTCACTCACCAGGTAAACCCATCTAACAAGGTTACCCCTCCTCACCAGGTGGAGTCTCTGGGTGCAGTTTGAAATGAAAGCAGAAGTAGTATTTAGACCTATAGTAGAAGTACTTCCAGCAGTATTCACAGTACCTCCAGTTGTGTACAGTCTCCCAGCTCTTCAGGAACTTCAGTCAGTCTGTTTCTGTAGGCGAATAAAACTCTGAGTCTTCTCAGCTGTCCAATCTCTGCTGGTAGGCTGCTCAGCTGCAAACAACACACAAAAAACACACAAACAACACACAGGTATAATATAAACACTGTTTTATTTTGGAATGTGTCTGGTCTGTGGCACTTTCATCTTATTGTAAAGGAGGCATTGCTGACCACAGTTCAGACACGCTCAGACTGAGGAAGTTGACGATATTAACCTGAATGTTAACATAGATGACTTTAGCAGCTCTCACAGCCATTCATAGACTGTATCACAAAGGAAGCACTCCACTCCAGCAGTGTCAGAAGAGAGAAAGTATTTGATTGGATGCTGTTAACTATGAGTGATGTGATTAAACAAAAAGACCCTGGTAGTGAACTTAATTTGGTGACACACTGACTCGAGAAGTGAGACTGTGTGAGACATTTCAAAGTCTGCACAAGATGATTAAATGTAATACTATAGTGGTAATTAATCCCACCACCTGTAGGGAGTGTAAGCAGTACTTTACATTGTTAGCACAGTTTCTGCAGGTTGACACTGAAGGTTGAAGAAGGGATGAGGAAGGTGAAGAGAGGACAGAAACTGGATCCTGGTGGATTAGAGGGGGGATTACAAACTTTATTTATCCAGGAGGCAGAGCAGCTGCTGGGGGAAGGGGAAGAGGAGGAGGAGGTGGAGGAGAAGAGGCAGTACAATATAAAGTATGATAAAATGGAAACAGTGAATTAAACTACAAGCACTTAAAATTTGTACTCAAACACAGTACCTGAGTAAAAAGAACCCACCACTGTGATTTGACTCCTCCAGTCCTGCAGGCTCTAGTTTAAATTTCAACATAACAAACATTACTGAGTGTGAGGAACATGAGCTGATCCACATATCTCAGACAAGTGTATTAAAAGTGAGGACTGAATATTATGAAAGGTCTCTGAGTGTTCTTCTGAAAAGGATTTTAAACAGTGACAGATGATAAAGCATCCATCAGAGATGACAGAGACAATCAAACTGTGTTTCTGTGGAGAAACCAAAGTTTGGAATAAAGAAGTCACAGAAACACATTGATCATCTCCAAACTGTTCACCGCAGTTTATTTCTTCCATTCATTGGTGTCAGCAGGCAGATGTTTTACCTGGTTGCCCCACAGGTTGAGGACCACCAAGTTGGAGAGCAGAGCCAGCTGAGGGGGAAGAACCTTCAGACTGTTGAGAGACAAATTCAGCTTCTCCAACTCCACTAGCTCCCACAACTCATCTGGGGCCACCTGCAGGAAGAAAGTATGAGAAAGATAAACAGAAAACAACTTAAGGTGAAAGTGACACAGCACGGGTCAGTCGCAAACAGAAAGTGATTCTCATAACTTTGTGTAGGTTCCTGACAGAGACCAGGTTCCTAACACATCTTGTGGAGTTAGTGTTAGTAGTGAGCGCTCATCGTCTCCTACCTTCAGCCCCCGGCGAGCCAGACTCAGGATGTTAAATCCAAACTGTTTGATAGCGAATCGACGGATTCTGTCCGCTGATGTCAGACTGTCCTCCCTCCCCACACTCCTCCTCTTCTCCTCCTTCACCTCCTCCTTACACACTGTTCCTCCCATCCCTCCTCCTCCTCAGTTCGGGTCGTACCTTCTTTGTTTCTCGCCAGCCGTTACCAAAGCAGAGCCAACCAGACAAAAGTTCTTCCACTGAGTCCGTAACCAGATATTTTATTGTTTTAGCTTGAAGACCTGTCCATCAAATGTCCATCACCTGTCCATCAAATGTCCAGGTGTTTTTCTAGGTGTTCTTCAGGTCTTATCTAGGTAATATTGCAGTGTTGTCCAGATGTTGTCCAGGGTATTTATAACATTTAAAGATATTTTTCAAAATTAAAGTTCATCTTTTGGAGTTTAAATAATGAGTCACATTCAAATATCAACATGTTTTCAGTCCAAACTCGTCCAACAGACGATTATTCAAACATATTTGAGAAATAATCAACATCCTGTCAAAATCAAAATAAAGCTTGCTGAGCGAACACTAAAGGAAGACTGTGTCTGTCTTTAAATCTGCAGATGATTCTGTGTTTAGCTCAAACAGACATGAAGATGTCCTCAGGTCCAACATGTCCTTAAATGTCGTCCTCACACTGTATTCAGCCTTTATTCTGAAATCGACGGTATGACAGTGCTAAAGAGTGAATCACAACAGACAATGTCAAGCTGAGAGTCACTTTAAAGCTCAGACACAAACAAACATGTTTCCTACCTCAAACATGAAGGTTCACTGGACGTGTCTGCCTGTTACTGGGAGAGAGAAGACGATTAAGTGAGAACGACAGAAGGATCTATTTGAGTATGAGCACTGACAGACAACTAGATCTAACTTCTCACACACACACACACACACACACACATACACACACACACACACACACACACAGTTGCTGCTGTCAATCATTCACTGTTTGGACACTGACCTCAGATCCACGTGCCAATAAGAGCGCACACTCTAAAGGACAGAGATGTGTCTCCTGTCCAGGTTGTTCAGATGAACTGTCTAAAATCTGGATGTAGTCTCTTTGACGTCCTCGCAGACTGTCTAAAATCTGGAGGTAGTCTCTTTGACGTCCTCGCAGACTGTCTAAAACCTGGACGTAGTCTCTTTGACGTCCTCGCAGACTGTCTAAAATCTGGAGGTAGTCTCTTTGACGTCCTCGCAGACTGTCTAAAACCTGGACGTAGTCTCTTTGACGTCCTCGCAGACTGTAGTCTGAATGATAACTCAGGTCAAATGTTTCTCTACTATCAAATCAAACTATTTCATTTGTAGTTTATTTAAAATATGATTCTGCTCTTTAATTTTGTTCTTTGTGGATTTTGTTCTTGTTTTTTACAGTGTCTGAGCCCCGCCCTCTTCACTGCTGTAGACCCGCCCTTGCTGCCCCCTCATTTCATGATCTGTCTGTCACACTTGGCTTCATTTCCTGTCAATGAAACGTGTCTGTTTGTATCTGATCACCACAGAAGAAGAAGAAGAAGAAGAAGAAGAAGAAGAAGAAGAAGAATTGATTTCATATGCAAATAGCATGCAAAGAGAGATCACGTAGTTTGTGTGTTTTCAGGTAGAGCTGGTCCAGGATCAGGTTTGTTCTTTTCAGTCCTGAAGTTAAAAGCTAACTGCTGGTGCCAGTCTGTGTTTGAGCTGTTAGGGTCAGAATCAACAGGTGAACACACAAAGGTTGTGAATCAGAATCAAAAACATGTTTTGTTTGCAGAGTTCAACCCAACCGACAGAGAGCCAAGTCTCCAGGATCCAGCTGCGTGTCCATGAAGAGTGATTGATCCAAACAGTCTCCTTCAAACTTCAGTCATGAACCTGGACCCTCGGACACAAAGTAACACTCAACAGAAGGACATTTTCTCTGGATTGTCTTCAAACATATCTTTGTCTTTCACATCATTTTGAACAAAAGTATACACCAGGCTCTTCAAAGGTTCTTTGGTTTTACAAATAGCCATGAGTAGCTGAAGAACCTCTTTATTTAGGGGAGAGTACAAACATTCTGTGAAGGACTAAATAATCTTCATCTTAATTGGACTTAATAGGAGAACCACTTTAAAGAAACATCTTTTGGTTCATTTAGCTTAGTTGGTAGAGCAGCCACCCCATGTGGCTCATCTTCAGGTTCTGATCATCAGACACACAATGTGGCTCAAAACCCCCCCCCCCAAAAAACGCCTCTCTTTTTTAATATTAGTCGGCTTTTAAATATCATGCAGAACGCGGATCCCAACCAGCCATTACCCGGAATTACCCGTCTCTCTGGATGCTGAAAAAGTGATTGATAGGGTTCAGTGGGGCACTGTCTACAGATATTTAAATTCATATCATGGTTAAAATTGTTATATAAATTCCCAATGTCGTCAGTACGCACTAATAATATGGACTCCCAATATTTCCTGTTGCCCAATGTCACCCCTTTTATTCGTGATAGCTATGAGCCTGTCGCAGAATCACTGCATTCCTCACCTGAGATTCGCTGCATATTAGGGAGTGGAAAAGAACATAAGTTATTGTTATATGCTGATGATTTATTGTTATATATCAGTGAACCCCCCTTTGTTGCACATTATGACTACAATAGATAATTTTACCGAAAGTAAAAAAAAGTGACCTTTTTCCTTTTGAATTTTATTCTTTTAATGTGACTACTGATAAATTCACATACTTGGGTATAGTTGTAACTTGGAAAATTTCAGACCTCTTTTCATTTTGCTACTCTTTTAAAGCACACCAAGATGGCAAATGGTCTTCACTTCCTATTTCATTAGCTGGCAGAATTAACCTAATAAAAATGAACTTCAACCAAATTCTGCTCCAAACTATCCAATCTTTATCAACATTTTTTTTTCACATCTCAATAAGATGATCTCTGACTTAATTTGGAATAAGAAACCACCTCGTATCCGTAAGAATTTTTTACAAAGACCCAAATCAATGGGTGGGATGGCTTTACGTCACTTACGTCAAGGACTGAGAGGCAGAGAGCTCGAGGTGAGTCGACAAAACATCCAGCAGAGAATCCAGGACAGAGACAAAGATGTGAAGGTGCGTCAACAGCAGGTGGAAGCTATCAATCACTCTGCTGATGAAGCAGTGGAGGACAGTGAGAAGATCTTCACTGAGCTGGTCCTCTGAGGTACTTTGAGGATGTGAGAGCTGCTGTGTCAAAGCTCAGAGATAAACTATTGTACAGGACGCTCTGAGGAACCAATGAACAAATATCTCACTGACAGAGACTGAAGTCCATGTTTCACTGTCAGGACCAGAACCAGAGCCCAAGACCAGAGCTGGGTTCTTAAAATATTCATGTGAACTCACACTGGATCCAAACACAGTGTATGAAGACCTGTCATCGAGTGGACATTACTGGGAGTTAGAGTGGAGTTGAGTGTTTCAGTTGCTGTCAAATTTGGATACAAGTATTGGGTGTTACAGTGTGATGATAATTATTATCATAGTCGAAAGGGGCGTTGTTGTGTGAAGCACTTTTTATATATTTTGTATGATAACTGCGATACAAATAAAGTTTGATTGATTGAAAGGAGAAAAATCAGAATCTAAACCAAATGACGTGGATACTGAGGGCCCACAATGTCACTGCATGGCTACAAACTGATGTGTGATTGTGAACAGGTGGACAGGTAAATGGTGAACAGGAAGTCACTCCAACATAAAGACTCCCAGATGTCTTTTATTTTCACACATTCACAGGAAACACTGAGATGACTGTTTTTATCTTTCAGATAATAAAGTGACGTAAACAAAAAATAAATTCACTGCAAAACCTTCAAACAACAACACGAGTCAAACAATTATTCTAAACCTGTCATGTGTACTTCATGTTCTGTCACTAGATGGCGACATTTGTTTGTGACTCCGGTGTCATGCTGTGACTGAACGGCTTTTCCAGGCATTTCCTCTGATTGGAAGTCATGTCCACACTGGGCTTGATTAACAGCTCCCTTATTGACCTGTTAGCACTGTTGTACCTCTGAGGGTGGGACATCTTACACTTTCCTCATGGAGTTAGCTTAGCTCTGCTCACACCTGAGCACAGGTGTTGTGAAACAAGAGCTGCAAACTAATCAAGAGCTAAGAGGAAGAAGCTAACAAGCAATTAGACCTTACACAAAGCTGTGGAGATAACAAACCTAACTTGGAGCCAATTTACTGTTAATGAAAGCTAGAGCATCCTGATGGTACTATTATGCATACTGAAGATGAAGATGTACTGGTATACCGCATCAATATCTTAGTGTCAGTGCTCATCAATACTTTATCAGGTATTGGTTCACTCAGCCCTGTCAACAGATTATTAGTCCCCTGAAAAAGTTCCTGTGGTGGAAATGCCCTCATAAACATACAGTGAAACAGTGCTGATACAACTCTACAACTAAAGGAGGGCTAACATGAAGCTACAGTAGAACATGAAGCTAAATGAATGCTAACAAATACTGAGATGTTGTTTTGTAAACATTTTACTAATATAAATTAAAAGTGAAACAGCTGTGTGGCTGTGCAGGACTTCTGTTTGATATTACTTCCTGTTTATTGACAGGTTCCTGACTATAAAGTCATTGCAAAGGTCCTGGAAAACATTAAGAACACACATTTATTGCCTTTGTTTCTGTATTAATACATCTGTCAATCAATGTGGGAGTGACAGCAGCATCATCAAAGCATGTGGTTTGAACTTCACTTTAGTTTGGATCACTGATTGGTCCTCACCAATCATCACTGCTGCCTGCCCAAAGGTACGTTCACAAAACTCAACAAACTTTTCCAGGAACTTTGGAACTTTGTTTTCCACGACTTTAACAGGAGCTGCATTAAAAAGAATTCCAGGTTTTCCAGGATGTCTCATATCCCTGCAGTGATTGATAATCAATAATTAATTGCTAATACTAAAACTAATACTTCTATCATATTCCCATAACATTTTCTGTGGTGTGGCACCTCAGATCAGTTGAGGTCTTCTGACAAGGTTGGCTCTACCTCTCCTATTGGTCATGCATCAAACAGGTAACGTTCTTCAAATTTTTCTGTTTCTTGAAACCTTCAAAATAAGAGTCTGCATGGTTCTTTACCTACCATCACTGATAGTCCCTCAACTGGAGAAGATGCTCTGTATAACATTTAAAGAACGTTGAAGGAACCACCACATATAGTTCACGGATGAGTGATGATGTCACAGTCTGTGATGTCACAGCAGGTATAATCAATACTGTATTAATCGATGAGGTCAGCGTCGTGTCCATTTGATCAGCGTCTCTGGTGATCGGTAGAGGAAAATAAGTTTGGCGTAAAGCTCCTCCTCCAGCTCCAGCTCACCTGTCTCTCTCACCTGAAACAGATAACAGCCAATCATGTCACAGCATAACTCATCAGGGTTAAGTCTTTGTGAAACAGGAAATAAGCATTTACAGCAGCCACCGACATCCCAGAGACTTAACCTCTGATCGTACAGACATTATGGAGAATTAGACTGATCATACAGATGTCGCAGAGACTTAAAGTCTGATCATACAGACATCACAGAGACTTAAACTCTGTTCATACAGACATCCCGGAGACTTAAACCCTGATTGTACAGACATCGCAGAGACTTAAACTCTATTGTTGTTGCAGAGCATTGAGAGGGAGGAAACTGTGGACATACCAAAAAGATGTCGGTGCAGAGTTTGAGGATGCGGTCAACACACGGCAGCTCCTCGAACATGATGGAGTGACTGATCCCGCTGAAGAACTCTCGGACAAACTTCCCGATCACCAGCACCACTGAGGCATACAATCCCATGATGCTGCGGAGCCACAGACATAGAAGAAGAACACAGTAAGTTGTTAAGTGGGATGGACATGACTTGAACGTGTTCCCATCGTAGACTGTACATGAAGATTAACAAGGTAATAATGAAGGTAGATATGTAACTATCATAAGTACAGGGTGACTGTAGTATCCTCATGTATTACTATAATACTACAACATTTTCTGCACTACTTAAAGGTAACGTGTACCCGTATCCAGCCAAGAAGCCCAGACTCGGAGGACTGACTTTATCACTGAACACAAACAGTTGAAGCCCCGCTTCCCTCCTGTCAGTCAATGAAGCCTCGCCCCCCAGAGGCACGAGGCTGGCAGCCGGTTGGTCAACAATCCACCACTCCTGGATCTCTCTGCTCTGATTGGGTGACCGTTCCAGGGCCAACAAGATATCCTTGTAGCGGTCATCTGATTGGGGGACAGAGGAGAAAAGCCATGAGTGTTTGATTGTTGTTTTCACTGTTTGTGGTGGTCTTGTGTCTCTTTGTGGTGTTCTTTGTTGCCTCATTTCATCTAATTTCAAGACTGCATCTGACTAATGGCAAGAATGAAGAAAAACAATAGCGACAGCAGTTTATTTTCAATAAACTCTTTGTAGTCAAGTTAAAGGTCCAGAGTGTCAGATTGATAATCTTCCTTACTCTGTTTCATTCATCAATGAAATTCAGACCTCAGAATGAGACTGAGTTTAAGTTGAACAACTTTGAACCTCCATGTTTCTACAGGAGCCCAGAACAGACAAACCAAACTCTGGATCGAGTCTTTCACTGTAGTTTCTTCTTTGTTTTAGGAAGGAGAGGGTGAAGTGAAGTGAATCTACAGACCGGACCTCTAACTTCTTGAATGAAAAGCAGTGATTTCAGTTTGTTAGCATGTTGGACATTAACTGATGACTGCATGTTCATACCTGTGTAAAGCTGCTCGATTGGTTTCGCGTTGGAATCACTTGGAGCTCGAATGAAACATGGAAACACTTCTCGTATCACCCTGAAAACATTTATATAAAAAGATATATAGATATATAGAGAAGTTGGCTTCACTTTCTGCCACTATGGGAAGTGTATAACAAAGCAGACACAATGAGTGATATATTTAAGTCTTTTAGCGTTGATAAATGCAGCAGATAGAGCAGCTGCCCCGTATGCGAAGCATCGCTGCAGGGGCACAGGTTTGAATCCCGACCTGTGCGGCACTTTCCCGCATGTTATTCCCCATCTCTCTCCCCACATTTCCTGTCACTCTTCAGCTGTTTTATCAAATAAAGCAAAAAGGCCCAAAAAAATAATAAATGGTACTTACAAAGACAATTTCATCACTGCTGCCAAAGCTAATCAGGTTTCCACTCTCACGTTTGCTAATCACACATGAGAGTGTTTGATTACACTCATCCACAGTCATTTAATGTAGAACCCCGCCCCATCCCCTGCACTCACACAGGAAGTGTCCTGGTTCCATTCAGCAGCTGGATGAGCTCAAGACGAGTCTGATCATCCAGGTAGGTCACATGTTTACCTGAAGCAAGCTCCACCTTCGCCCCCAGACTCAAGTTCCTGTTTGAAAAAAAAAAACAACTCAGGTGCATTGCTACTACTATTACTACTACTATTATTACTACTACTACTGCTACTACTGCTACTACTACTGCGGCTACTGCTACTGCTACTGCTACTGCTACTGCTGCGGCTACTACTACTACTACTACTGCTACTACTACTGCTGCTACTACTGCTACTGCTGCGGCTACTACTACTACTACTACTACTATTACTACTACTACTGCTGCTACTACTGCTACTACTACTACTGCGGCTACTACTACTACTACTACTACTACTATTACTACTACTATTACTACTACTATTGCTACTATTACTACTACTACTACTGCTACTACTGCTACTGCTACTGCTGCGGCTACTACTACTACTACTACTACTACTACTGCTACTACTACTGCTACTGCTACTGCTGCGGCTACTACTACTACTACTACTACTACTACTACTATTATTACTACTACTACTACTGCTACTACTACTGCGGCTACTACTACTGCCACTGCTACTGCTGCGGCTACTACTACTACTACTACTACTGCTACTGCTACTGCAACTGCTGCGGCTACTACTACTACTACTACTACTACTACTGCTACTACTACTGCTGCGGCTACTACTACTACTGCTACTGCTACTGCTACTGCTGCTACTGCTACTACTACTACTACTGCTACTACTACTGCTGCAGCTACTACTACTACTACTACTGCTACTGCTACTGCTACTACTACTGCTGCGGCTACTACTACTACTACTACTGCTACTGCTACTGCTACTACTGCTACTGCTACTACTACACATCACTGTACTTATTGTGCAGCTGACCTCTGAACAGTCCAGGACACAGTCAGGGGGAAGTGGTCCAGGTTCAGCACCTGGCTCAGGTACTGCCTGCTGGGAGGACTGATGGTCCACAGAGAATTACTGCTGCCCTGCAGCTCCGCCACTGTCACATCCTCACGACCATACGCCTCCAGGAACTGCAGGGCACTCTGGGAAATACAGGCCACAAAGTTACTGGGATAAAACTACAAGCTGTAGCACCAGTACTGCAGTCAGTGCAGGGCCGTTTCTAGCTGTCTGTAAAGTACAGATGATCTGAAACTTTTCAGATGATCTGTGGCAATGGAACAGTCTGTTACATTTGAAGAAAACAAAATGACATAAAAACTCTCCCCACCAATCCAAAACAGTAAAAAATAAATAACTTCACTTACCGATATGAATAAAAATAGAGTGCAGCAGCCTCCATATCAATGTGTAAACATTAAAAAAGTAAGAATAATACTGATCAGAAACATATATATGTAAAACTGCAACCACTTCAGGACCATTTGGGACCGGTTTCTGTGCTCACGGTTGAGGCCCCTGCACAACATCAACAGCTGTTATCTGTTATTGTTTTCATGGTTTAATGGTCCCTACTGTTATTCTCACTTCCATGAATGGCTTCATTCAACCCGTCATACCTGTTGGCAGGCGCCACTCACTGTGTGACGTGACAACAAATAGTCACAGCTTCCCTATCAGAGCAGCTTAGTTTGGATTGTAAAAAAACTTATTATAGTACTTTCTAGTATAGACGTGCTTCACACAACAAATAAGAGGGTTACAAATAAAGCTAAAGTTAAAACTAAAATAAAGCAGCTACTTTTACTTTTAATTCTCCCAAAATATACTGAGGCTGAACTTGCAGCTGGTGGGCCTGGTGACCCTGTGCATCTGCATAGTCCGCATATAGCAAGAAATGGTCCTGAGTCAGTGTGTTGTAGTAGTGCAGAGTACTTACAGGAGTGTAGCTGTAGGAGCTGGTGAAGGAGCTGAAGTCCTTCTCAGTCAGATCTTTGAGCTGATTCTGCTGAGCGCTCATTGTGAAGATTGGCTGTCAACAACAACAGGTCAGTACCACCAATGCTACTACTGTTACTAGTACAACACTTTTAAGAGTCGTCCTAAGACTTTTCTTTTTGATACAGCTCAAAGTGCTGGCTTAGTTTATCCCTTATTATGCTGTTATATGACTACACTCCCCATGATGCACCTCAGTCCAGGTGAAGTTACCTGGAAGCCTCCCAGCGTGATGGTCAGGGAGACGTCGAGCGGTCGGTTGACGACTCCGGCGACAGATTTGATGAGCGACATGAAAAGCAGAGGAAACCAGACGATACAGATGAGCAGCAGAACAATGAGACCGCCCATTCCGTACTTCACCACCCGCTTCTTCTTCTGACCACGAGGCTGAGGGTACCTCTGTGTACAAATATACAGTAATACATAAATATGTATGTCCACTGACAGAAACATGTACAAATACATATATGTATACAGCACATGCCTTCTCTGACTCCCGCCAGCACTTTAAGACAAAGCAGTGGGCGTACACGTCCTCCACACAGATCCAGGAGGACAGAGACAGGGTGGTGTCCGTCCACACCCAGTCCATCACCGCCCTCAGCTCTGTCAGGAAGGGAACCAGACGGAAACTACAGATAGACAGACAGGCAGTGAGACACAGGCGGAGGAAATGTGTCAACAGTCAGGCAATTGAAAGTGTCTGTGAACATGATGTTACTGAAATGGTCACAGTCTCTCTATCTTTGTGTTAAGTGCTCACCCCTGGAACAGGAAGAGGTTCAAGTAGTTGTAGCTCTTTGTCAGGAAGTTTCCCAGAACTCGTGTCGGATACCCGGATCGAATCTGATAGGCCGACAGGCCGAAGTAAACACACTTTACAAAATACCACAGCTGAGCCACCAGGTTCTGATTGAAACGCCTGCAGACAGACAGACAGACAGACAGGTGAGCGCTGCTGCTGAATATGACTGTGACTGGCTTGAAGACTCGTTCATACAGGTGAGTTACCTCTCCGTGACAGTCGGCAGGATGAAGAACATCCAAAAATGGATCCCAAAAACCAAAATCACCTGGAAGACCAACTTCCCCAAAACTGTCTTCCTCAAATACAGAGCCCTGTCTATCACCATGGTGCCTGCAGACAGACAGGTAGGCAGTAAGACAGGTAAAGAGACAGACAGGGAAACGGACAGACAGACAGACAGAAAGACGTACCGAATTGGATCAGAACCATCACTAAGAAAGCTTCTGGAACTTGGTCTTCTGACAGGGAGGAAGTGATGTCAGCAGCTGCAGAATGTTTCTAGGAAATTTAAATGAGATCAAAGTCAGTGAAGCATCATGTGACCAGGAAGTATAGTGTCATGTGATCAGGAAATCAGCTTTACCCCAAAGGCCCAGAAGCCAAAGACAATGATGATGAAGTCGACGGTGTCAGCGAGGAACATGAGGACGTAAACGTCGGTCACAGCGCTGTATTCTGGTTGGATGAGAGCTCTGAAGAACTGAAGGACCGGACGGTAGAGAGACATGCATCTGACAGAGAGACACGTTAACACGTTAACATGTTAACAACATAACAACACGATACACATTACACACAGCAGCTAGCTTCAGGGTTAACATACCTGCTAACAGAGAACGTCTTGGCTCGGATGGAAACTTCTCTGAGTTTCTCAAGCAGCAGTTCAAACCTGCTGGGCTGCTGAGCTTTGGAGCTGTCACTGCCTGGAGAAGGAGGAGGAAGAGGAGAGGAGGAGGAGAGGAGAGGAGGAGGAGAGGAGAGGAGGAGCAGGAGCAGGAGGAGGAGAAAAACATTGACAAACACAAGCTAGCTTTCTATTCAACATGTTTGTCCTCGTATTTATTCTCACTGTTCTCTTGCACATGGCAGAACGTCACCACTGAATCTTCGTTTGTTTAATTCAGGGGTGTCAAACACACAGAGGGCCGGTGTGGCTGCAGGTTTTTGTTCCAACCGAACAAGAGCTCATAGTTTGACCAATCAACTCTCTGAAGACTGAGATCAGTTGATTAAATGAGTCAAGTCTGGTGTGCTGCTGCTTGGTTGAAAAGAAAACCTTCAGCCACACCGGCCCGTTTGTGGAACAGTTTGACACCCCTGGTTTAATTAGTACGTGTTGTTAATGAGTGATCAGGTGTGTTGGATTCTACCTGCTGGAGAACGCAGCTGCATGGAACTAGAACATGTCCTTCTCCTGCCTCGTTGCCGCAGCGTGTTGACGGGGTCAGACGGATCGATGGAGGTAACACCCTGGGTGGAGTCGGCCTGGTCGTGATGATGATGGAGAGTGTCAGTCTCCATGGTAACAGTCTGGTCCCAAAGTCCATGGCACTGTGGTGGAGGGAGCAGATGGGATAAGTCAAGACCTCCAGTATGGTTCTGTGTTCTATAATTTAGTGTCTGTACCTCCAGTATGGTTCTGTGTTCTATAATTTAGTGTCTGTACCTCCAGTATGGTTCTGTGTTCTATAATTTAGTGTCTGTACCTCCAGTATGGTTCTGTGTTCTATAATTTAGTGTTTAGTGTTATGGAGTAGCCATGGTGTCCAACAACCGTAAGGTTGGCAAATCAAAAGGTGGAACTGACAGCTGCTGGAGTGTCAGTCCACCTCCTTGCCACGACCAATGTTGCCATTGAGGAAGGCACCGCACCCCCCAACATTTGCTCCACCGCTCCAGTCTGTGTATATTAGGCATCTGCCACTTTGTGTGTTCTAACAGGTGCCAGCTGGATGGGTCAAATGCGGAAGAATAATTTCACGTGTATAATGTGATTAATAAAGTTCTAAAATTAAAAGAAAAAAAAATATTAAAATTGTACCTCCAGTATGGTTCTGTGTTCTATAATTGAATGTTTGTACCTCCAGTATGGTTCTGTGTTCTATAATTTAATATCTGTACCTCCAGTATGGTTCTGTGTTCTATAATTTAATATCTGTACCTCCAGTATGGTTCTGTGTTCTATAATTTAATATCTGTACCTCCAGTATGGTTCTGTGTTCTATAATTGAATGTTTGTACCTCCAGTATGGTTCTGTGTTCTATAATTGAATGTTTGTACCTCCAGTATGGTTCTGTGTTCTATAATTGAATGTTTGTACCTCCAGTATGGTTCTGTGTTCTATAATTGAATGTTTGTACCTCCAGTATGGTTCTGTGTTCTATAATTTAATATCTGTACCTCCAGTATGGTTCTGTGTTCTATAATTTAATATCTGTACCTCCAGTATGGTTCTGTGTTCTATAATTTAATATCTGTACCTCCAGTATGGTTCTGTGTTCTATAATTTAATATCTGTACCTCCAGTATGGTTCTGTGTTCTATAATTGAATGTTTGTACCTCCAGTATGGTTCTGTGTTCTATAATTGAATGTTTGTACCTCCAGTATGGTTCTGTGTTCTATAATTGAATGTTTGTACCTCCAGTATGGTTCTGTGTTCTATAATTTAATATCTGTACCTCCAGTATGGTTCTGTGTTCTATAATTTAATATCTGTACCTCCAGTATGGTTCTGTGTTCTATAATTGAATGTTTGTACCTCCAGTATGGTTCTGTGTTCTATAATTGAATGTTTGTACCTCCAGTATGGTTCTGTGTTCTATAATTTAATATCTGTACCTCCAGTATGGTTCTGTGTTCTATAATTTAATATCTGTACCTCCAGTATGGTTCTGTGTTCTATAATTGAATGTTTGTACCTCCAGTATGGTTCTGTGTTCTATAATTTAGTGTTTGTACCTTGAGTATAGCTCGGTGGTAGAACAAAGCGAGCAGCTGCAGCAGGTCGTACAGAACATAGGCCTCCTTCTTCTCCACGCCCAGAATGTTTGGGGGGTGAAACGGTTTGGAGCGATCCACCTCCAACTTCTGGTTGAATGGAAAGAAACCAAACTGGAAGAAGTACTTGATGACAATGGTGACCTGAGGACACAGTCAGGTGGACAGACAGGTGGACAGTCAGAAGGACACGCAGCTGGACAGTGAGGTGGAGAGAAAGGTGGACAGACAGGTGGACAGACAAGCTGGACAGTGAGGTGGATAGACAGGTGGACAGAGGGTATTCCGGCACTCTGCCGGATCTCCAGTGTGTGGCGTTTGACTGATTTATATTAAAAAAAGAAGTAAACAAAAAAAAAAACCTGTTGATGTGGGATATTGTCAAGCCCCTCCCTCAAACTGCTATTGTTCAATCCTACGTTAGCAATCATAACTATGCACACGCAATGACGTGCATACTTACGATTGTTGTGATCATGGATGAGATCAGAAGGTTGTGACAAGGGTGTGGAAATTAAGCGTCAAACTCGGAAATTACACGTATATTCATCTTACAAAATAAGCATAAATTGCTGTTGCATAGCCCCCCCACCCCAGGTGGACAGTCTGGTGGATAGACAGGTGGACAGTCAGGAGGACAGGCAGCTGGACAGTGAGGTGGAGAGAAATGTGGACAGACAAGCCCCCCCCCCCCACTCCACCATGGTGGGCAGGCAGGTGGGCAGACAGGTGGGCAGACAGTGGGGCAGACAGGCAGACAGACAGGCGGGCAGACAGGTAGGCAGGCACCTCGGTATAGATGATGGCCGTCATCCAGAATGTCTTACTAGGTCGGGGGACGGACAGCGTGGCCCAGAGGAACACCAGAACAGGAAGGACCAGCGTCAGACAGCTGGCAGACACCATGTGGTTCAACACGATGACCAGGTAACACACCGTCTCTGACCTGACAGGATGACCTGAGTATCTTAGCAGCCATACAGAATCTGTGAGGAATGTGGCGTTACCTGTGGGGCAAGGCTTACCTGGCTGCGAGGATGTTGTAGAGGGCATAGCACAACTGGAGCAGCTGGTGTTGGTTGCCGTAGAAATGGTCTGATGACTCCAGCTCCTCATCATAGAAAGTCCTGAAATACAGTGAAGCAGAGAGTGAGTCATCCGTGTCAAGTGAATCATCTCTAAGACTCACCTGCAACTCACCTGTTCCTCAGCAGCTCACTGGCCGTCAGCTCCTGAGTGTGAGATGCCAGTGGACAGGAGGCCGAGTCAGATAGGAAGTCACTCCTCTCCAGCGGAGTCTGCCTCCTAAAATTTGACTCCGCCTCTTGGTGCAGGTCCAGGCCCAGAGCAAGACTGTAGGACGGTGGGAGGAGTACAGAGGAGTGGGAGGTGGGGGAGGAGGCGCTGGTGAAGGTGTGAGGGTCGACAGGAAGTCGCTGGTCTGATTCTCCATCACTGTTTGAGCACAAGAGACTGAGCTAATGCTAAGCTAACATGATTAATGATTAGGATGATTAAATATGGTAATGAGGGCTGACCTGTGATTCTGGCCCTCTGAAGATGAAGATGATGAAGACTGGACTCGGTCCATCCTGGACAGTTTGGGTCGCCCTCTTTGGCTTGTGTTAGCCACAAAGCATTCTGAGTCTGCTGATGGACCCCCCGATTCTTCACGTGAACCTCCTGATACTGGTCCTGGTTCATCTGGACCATCTGCTTCTGGTTCCTCTTCTGCTGTTTGACCTCCTGCTTCAACGTCTTCTTCTTCTGTATCAGTAGAAGGACTCACTCCCTCTTCTTCTTCTTTCCTTCCTGTCTCTGCTGAGGCCAGCAGCTCGGCCTCATGGGTACTGTAGTCCAGGCCTGACTCTCTGGAGCTTCTCATCATCTGTTCTTGGTAGTAAATGTGGATCGCCTCTCTGCTGGGAGCGTGACCCTGAACAGACACATCAGAATTAATCATCACTCACTCAGCTCCTCCATCTTTGTTGTAGTCCTGACTGTGTACCTGTTTGGCCTGATGCGTCAGCATGCAGCGCTCGATGCGAAGCACGGTGGAGATGTCGATGTGTTCCTGACACAGACCATTGAGCCAGGCAGTCAGAGAGTCCAGCAGAGCTGACAGCAGAACCCAACAGAACCTCAATGTGTTGGAGAACCGACGTAACACTGTGTCTGAAAAACACAAAGTTGTCATGGCAACGCAGTTTGTCAACAGCGTTTCTTTTTTAAAAAAAAGATTTTTTAAGTTCTGTTGTGGAGCTTCTTATCTCACCTGGTCCCTCCTCTTTGTCTTCGTCCTCCTGTCGGTCGACCTCCGTCTCCTCCATCACCTCTAGAAGTCCTGAACAGGTGGAGGAGTCACAGGTTACAGACGAGCTACAGATGAGCTACAGACGAGTGTGTGATATTTAATGTGTGACAACACCAGAAACAGGATGGGACTCCTCACCTCCTCTTTCCCTGCCTCCTCTGTCCTCACCTTCTCTCTCCTCACCTCCTCTTTCCCTGCCTCCTCTGTCCTCACCTTCTCTCTCCTCACCTCCTCTTTCCCTGCCTCCTCTGTCCTCACCTTCTCTCTCCTCACCTCCTCTTTCCCTGCCTCCTCTGTCCTCACCTTCTCTCTCCTCACTTCCTCTCTCCCTGCCTCCTCTCTGCTCACCTCTTCTCTCCTCAGTCCTCCTTCGTTCAGACAAGTTCTTCTTCTGGTTGTTGCGAGCTCTCATCGCTGTCCTGGAGTCTGTTATCCAGGCGTGATACACAAACTGACAGACAGACAGGCAGACAAACAGACAGGTTACAATCCTGATGATACACATCACCGTTCCCGTGTTTCATGCTGACTCACTTGGAAGGCTGATTTTTCAGGTAGCTCTTCTTCCTTCTTCCCCTCTTCATCCTTCCTGTCGTCGTCATCCTCCTCCTCCTCGCTGTCTGTCTCAAACAGGTAGTAGTCACCACTCCTCACCACTGCAGGCAGACAGACAGGTCAGACAACTACGGCCACAGAATGGCTCTGATTGGGTCTGAGAGTGATGATGTCAGGGGTCATGTGACTCACTGGAGGCATGGTTTACCCATGGTCTCCACCACTCCTTCTGCTGCCGGCCCTTCCTGGTTTCTTCACCTAAACATCCAATCAAAGAAAACACTGTCACCATGGCAACCACTGTTTGTTTACACACCATCACCACAGCAACCACTGTTTGTCTACACACCGTCAGTATGGAAGCTGTCGTGGGTCAAACTCAGAAGTTTCTCTTTTCCTTTGCGGAACTTCTGCTGTCGAGATTTAATCCTCTCCATCCTGAAGGAGACCAGGAGGAGATCAGACTGGGTCAGACAGACTCGTCTCAGAGACTCTAACTCGTCTCAGAGACTGTTTGTTTCTTACTGTCTCTTCAGCAGGTTCATCGACGTCTTCTCCACCTCCAGTCTCGCTCTGACAGCTTTCACGGTGGACGCCTCAAAGAGCTCCGCCCCCCTGCAGCACAGACGATGACATTGTGTGTGTGTGTGTGTGTGTGTGTGTGTATGTGTGTGCGTGTATGTGTGTGTGTGTACCTGGAGGCCAGTAGTTGTGTATTTTGAAGGTCCAGGACGACGTACAGGAAATAGTGGCTTCTGAAGACCCGCCTCTGTAACAACAGGAAACAGAAACACACGCCATCCCAGATGATCCCTGCCTCGTCGCTTGGCAATTCACACTGTTTACTGCTCTGCTGCTCCGCTGCAGGAAGTGACACAGACATGAACAACAGACAGGTGGGCAGAGAGACAGAGAGACTACCTGTCTACATGTCAGATGTCAGGGAAACCCAAACCAAAAGTTCTTACTGGGCTCCGCTGACATTGAACACACACATAACTGCACATATTTAGGACTCAAAATTAGCTCTACAGGAAATTTTAATCTGGCCGTTAAGATCTCAGAGACAAGGGAAGAAGGGCCTTTTACGCCTTAAAAAAGTTAGAACTCAGAGTCCAAAGGAACATCCCCAACAATGGATGTCGAGCTGAATTAGGACAATTTCCCCTTTTCGGGTAACACCTCAAAGCCAGCCAGCTCCGACCACTACAAAGCCCTGCAATGCCAAGAGGAGAGCAAAGAAAGGAGTTCCCTCAGCCAGCTGGTCCACCGGCTCAGCTCCAACAGCACAGGGCACCAAGACCGCCCTCACACAATCCGGCCCACCAAATCATAACCAAAGAAAAAGACAATTACATCCACTATTGAAATCTGCAACCAAAACCCAAAGCAAACTCCAGGTCTATTAAACAGACGATACTCCATGGCAGATGATCTGAGCTGTGTAACCGACCCCAGACCGAGGAAAACGTTGACTATGTACAGACTCAGCAGCCACAGCCTGGCCTGAGAGAGAGGCCGACACAGACAGACGTGGCTGCCCAGAGAAGACAGACTGTGCACCCACTGCACACAACACGAGATGGAGACCGAGCTGCACTTCCTGACCACCTGCCCTCTATACAAAGACATCAGAGACACGGACTGCCCACAGATCACAAACACCCAGAAAGACTGAGACATTAGACCACATCCAAAAACTTCCACACCTGCTGGGTGAAGGACAGCAATGTGCAAACATAGCCGCAAGATTCGTGAACTGCTGCAACCACAGAAGGAGGTCCAGCGGACAGGAAGGACAGACTGAGACGTCCCCTCCTGATGGACATCGTTTACTGTGTGTATATTGAACAATTTAATTATTATTTCCTGTTTTATGCTAAGAAATGTATCTGCGCATCTTGTTGATGTCACGCTTTGGCAACGTTAACGTGTTTCCCACGCCAATAAAGCTGAACTGAACTGAAATGACAAAGAGACAGGTAGGCAGAGAGACAGGTAGAGAGAGACAGGTAAAGAGAGACAGGTAGAGAGAGACAGGTAGGCATAGAGACAGGTAGAGAGAGACAGGTAGGCATAGAGACAGGTAGAGAGAGAGACAGGTAGACAGAGAGACAGGTAGGCATAGAGACAGGTAGAGAGAGACAGGTAGAGAGAGACAGGCAGGCATAGAGACAGGTAGAGAGAGACAGGGAGAGAGAGACAGGTAGACAGAGAGACAGGTAGAGAGAGACAGGTAGGCAGAGAGACAGGTAGACAGAGAGACAGGTAGGCATAGAGACAGGTAGGAATATAGACAGGTAGAGAGAGACAGGTAGGCAGAGAGACAGGTAGGCATAGAGACAGGTAGACAGAGAGACAGGTAGGCATAGAGACAGGTAGAGAGAGACAGGTAAGCATAGAGACAGGTAGAGAGAGACAGGTAGGGATAGAGACAGGTAGAGAGAGACAGGTAGAGAGAGAGACAGGTAGGCAGAGAGACAGACAGAGAGAGACAGGTAGAGAGAGAGACAGGTAGGCATATAGACAGGTAGAGAGAGACAGGTAGGCAGAGAGACAGGTAGAGAGACAGGTAGGCATAGAGACAGGTAGGCAGAGAGACAGGTAGAGAGAGACAGGTAGGCAGAGAGACAGGTTACTTACGTTTAGTGTAACCTTTGATGGTGCAGGCCAAACTGAAGAGCTGAATCAGCCAACAGTGATTCAGCACCAGTGACTTAATGAAACCACAGGCCAGGATCTGTACAGACAGACAGACAGACAGACAGACAGGCAAGCAACCAGGAAGACAGACAGAGACAGACAGACAGGCAGGCAACCAGACAGACAGACCGACAGAGACAGACAGACAAGCAGACAGGCAGACAGACAGACAGGCAGAGAGACAGGCAGACAGATAGGCAGGCAGGCAGACAGACAGACAGACAGGCAGGCAGACAGAGAGACAGGCAGACACACAGGCAGACAGGCAGACAGACAGACAGACAGGCAGTCAGGCAGACAGGCAGAGAGACAGGCAGACAGATAGGCAGGCAGGCAGACAGACAGACAGGCAGACAGACAGACAGACAGGCAGGCAGACAGAGAGACAGGCAGACACACAGGCAGACAGGCAGACAGACAGACAGATAGGCAGGCAGACAGACAGACAGGCAGGCAGACAGGCAGCCGGTGATGAAGGTGACTGTGTGATAATGAAAATTATGATGATGATGATGATGATGATGATGATTAAGCATCTTACGGACAGAATATTCTTCATGGTGATGACGAACACATTGTAGCCAATCAGACAGTCCCAGTACACCAGGATGGATCTGACTGGTTTCAGCAGCAGATCTCCGCCCACCAACAGGAAGTAGAAGCAGGCCACCAGGTAACCCATACAGAAGATACTGATCCTGGAACAGGAAGTCCAAACATGTCATCAGTTCAGGATCTGGTACCATCATCCGATCTTATCACCAAACTCCGGCCCAACCTGTCAGGTGTGCTGAGGCTCTTCACCTGTGACTTCACATCTGCGCATAATTTCATTATCAAGTCTGCAGAACAAACAACGCCCCAGGACTCTCCAGTCCAGAACCAGCAGGTTCTTCTTCCTATCAGCTGTCACAAAGTAAACTGTTACCTGAATAAACCTGTTAGCTGTTATCTGTCACCAGGTAACTGGTCATGTTACTGATCATGGACCAGGAACAAAAACACACCTGTGGTTCAGTTTTCCCTAATACCTACACTAAATAAGTAACAGAGTAAAACCTTTTTACTCTGTTACCTGTGGCTCCGCCCACTCACCTCGTGGTCCCGGTGATGAAGATGATGGTGAGAACGAACCAGAACATGTAACTGAAGATGATCACCTTCATCATGTCCAGATAAGACCTGCACATACATCAGAAGTCAGACAGGTCAACAGGCAGGGAGACAGACAGGTGGGCAGTAGGCAGAGTTTACCTGCACATCATGAAGTCAGGGACTGTGTTGAGGCGGAGTCGTCTGACTGGATCAGAGACCTGTCCATCATCTTCATCCAGCTCACAGTTGTCTCCAGCGAGGATCTGAACGGACGGCTGAAGCTCCTCCTCAAAGACCTGCAGCTGCAAGGAGGCGCCGAGGAGGAGCAAGAAGTCATCTGAAAGATCAGGAAACATACCTGGACTGTCAATCAAAGACATCATAGCATCAGTAAACACATATGTGTGATACGAATGTGTCACCTATGTGACATTTTTAGGGTCTACCAAATGAATCCTGAAGTATAAAGATGTTTTTGAAAGTTTATTTCTGAAAAGATTGTTTTGAAGGTTAATCCCAACTATAATATATATAAAATCTGACTGACTAAATGAATTGTGATATTAAGTTTAAGAATCTCAAAGATAACACAAAGTGAACATCAGCATCATCGCTGATCATCTGATTGGAAAAACGCTATTGTGTGTGTGGAAGCTTTGTAACATGGGTTCATCTGGAGGGAGCGTCCTGTTCACAGGGCTGAAGAGAACCTGGAGGAGGTTCACTGGGAGGAGCAGAACCTGACTGCTGCTTTGATACTGGATGAGGGCTCAAATTGAACTTGAACGAGAAATTGAGTGAGAATTTGTCAGTTTCACTCTTCGATGACAATAACAATAATGATCTTACAGAGGAGGAAGAGTGGGTTCGGTGGTGTCAGGTGATCAGGGAGGAAGAGCCACTTCACCACGTTGGAGTCCATGTTGGAGGATGGAGGTCTCCAGGGATAATCTGAGAAAAGATTTTTCATTCAGATCAACATCTGCTTGATTTTCTTCTGGTTTAACTCCAAACTTTTTATCGTTACCCTAAATTTTGAAAGTTTTAACTCTTGTGCTCTCCTCAAATTTACCCTTGTGACACCTTCATGGTAAAAATGTACACGCTGTAAAACCGCTGTAAAAATCATCACATCAATATTTAATTCATAAATCTCTGAAACAACTTCAGACTTGTTCCAAACTACCAAAGATTGAATAACTGTCCTGACTGTAACCCTTTAAATGTCAGTGTAACGATGTGAATGATTCATTATTTATTACATTAAAAGGTGGATGTGGTGTTGGTGCTGATTACAGTATTGATCTGTCAAACATGAACAGCTTCACTGATTTGACTGCATTAGTATGTTTCATGTAGTGTCAGATTCTCCCTCTGACTGTTATTACATTATCAAACCATTCTGTGATGTCAGCATTTCATTCAGACTAAAGTCACATTTGACATTTTTACTGGGTTCCACCAGATTCAACCATTTGTCAGTTTAAAGTGAACGGTTTTCACTGTAGTGTCTGTAGGAAGGACTGGACAGGTTGTGGAGATTTTTCACATCATTGAATTATTATTATTGAATTAATCAGTTATTTCCCTTGTAACGTTCCCAAAGACTCAACCTACAACATGTTATAGAGTGGAAGTTATGTTAAGTTCAACTGAAGGTATAAAGAGTTCAATGAAATCAGGTCACATGATCATCATCAGTAAACAGCGATGGAGGCTGCTTTCCTAGAAAGTGAACCATAGAGTCTGTATGGAGGACTGACCAGGTCACAATGACCACTTTACCGTGAGATGTTTGTTGTACTGACAGCTACAGAGTTTATTCTACTGAACGTAACACTGTGAAACAATCAGAACACAACATGTTTGACTTCTCTCAACAGCTAAAACTGAAGTCTCAGATGTAGAAGCTGCTTCATGAAGGTTGTCTCTACTGTTAGTGTCTGAAGTTCAGTGTCTTCAATCTTTGAACTGCGTGAGATTCAGTCTGTGGAGAAGATTTAGAATGCAGTGCCAACTTTTAACCACTAGATGGCATTGTTACACATAAAGTGTCATATTGTTCCTTTAATCTCAAAAATAGAAATCAGTTCCATCTCAAGGTTTAGTTAGCTTAGCACAAAGACTTGAAGCAGGGGGATGCTGTTAGCCTATCTCCTTTAATCCTTTCAGTATAAAAGCTTTTATGTGTTTGCTAACATGGATTTTATTGTGGAGTAAATCCTAACATCACAACATCAGGTGAGGTTGTACCTTTACAGGCAGCAGGAGGGAATCCGATACACAGCAGGTACTGGAAACACAACAGCCCCGACAGGAAGTAGCAATACTTGGGCCACGCCAATGCCATGCACTTCCTGCTGCGTCGGGATAGGACAGTGATGAGACCAAAGGCGTGGCTGACAGCAAACAAATCCATTCGTTGACCAATCACATTCACGGCCAACAGGAAGCATGTCTGAGGAGGAGGAACGAAGGAATGGTGTTAAACAAGACAAAGTTAACTCCTCGTCATGATAATGTGTGTGCATCTCACCTCCAGTCCAAACTTGTAGAAGAAGTAGTTGAGGAAGTACTTAACGCAGTTTAGCACGCTGTCGTCCAGATGACGCCTGGTGATGTCATGAAACAGTGTTCTGGTAGTGGGCGGGACTTTGTTACGGCGGAGACGGTAGAGCTCCTGGTGTCTGTAAACTGTCACCTCGAAGGCTAACAGTGCTAACATCATCAGGTTATACTGTAGAGACAGGTTAGCATAATGCTAATGTTAAACATATGTTAGCAACAGCGCTAACAGTGCTTGATGAAGTGAGACTGTGACTGTCACTCCTCACCCTCAGGTAATCAAGCAGTTTCCCGTCCGTCTTGCGAAGCCCAACCCACTGGGCGGGGTCAACTGGACCAGAGTACAGAGCAGAGTGAGACAGGTTGGTGCTGGAGTTACCTGGCTGCAGAGAGACAAACAGGTATGAGATAGCAAAAGTTGTGATCTCACAGACAAATTCAGAATTTCACTTCAGTGTGAACTTAGCATGAGAGACAGATGAGTCTGACACTGTTGCTATGGTTACCATGGTGCAGTTGGAGGAGTATCTGATTGGCTGGACGACGTTCAGTTGGTACAACATCTTACAGACGGTCACCACACAGGTCCAGACTGTACAGACTGCTGACAGCAGAGGGCGCCACGCTCTGCAGGGCAGAGCCACAGCGACACACAGTACGAAGAGCAGGTTGAACACACACACCTGCAGAGAGACAGACAGGTCAGAGACACACAAACAAATCAGAGACAGACAGATCAGAGACAGACAGACAGATAGAGGTAAATGGGCAGACAGACAGACAAACAGACAGACAGACCTCTTTCACAGAGACCCAGATAATGTAGGAGGAGACAATCTTGACAATGTGTAGTTCCAAGAGCCACCAGAGGAGGTGCTGGAGGCGCTGCAGGGACAGGAGGAGGCGCAAGAACAAAACAGAGAGACGGTCCACCACCAACCTCCAGGAGATGAGTGCTGAGGAGGACAGACAGCTTCCTGTTTGAAACGCTGAGGAAGACAGACAGCTTCCTGTTTGAAACGCTGAGAAGGACAGACAGCTTCCTGTTTGAAACATTGTCAGAGGTGTGTCATCGTGATGCACTGTGTTCACCTGTGATGGGGTCAGACAGGTTTTCCCTATCAAACATACAGGGGTACTCCTCATCCTCTTCTTCCTCCTTTATGCACTTCTTATCCGTCTCCTCCTCTCTCTCCCTCAGCTCCCCTGTCTTCTCCTCCTCCAGGAGAAGCTGAGGAGCTCCACCCAAGGACAGGTCGAATAAGCTACCATCAGAGTGGACCAACCTGCAGGTGAGAATCAGTGAGACCGGTGTGCAGGGGGCCACAGTCAGCTCAACTAGGGACTAGATCTGGGGACTAGTTCCTGTAGAAATCTGGGGAAAGCTGTGGAGGTCTGGGGACTGATTAGACAGAGGGAGGTCAGATGTAGAGGACTAGATTCCAGCTGATCTGCAGGTAGGTGTGGGTGTTACCTGGTGATGGTGCTGTTGTGTGTGTCCACCACAGTCTTCAGGTCGGTAAGCTGCAGGAACGGCTCATGGAAGTAATGTAGATGTACAATACAGACCTGCAAGATAACACAAAGAGTCCACTTCAACTAAACAAAGAAGAAGTGAATCGTCACTCTGAAAATGATTGACTGAACTGATACCAAAAGGAAAGCAGCAGGGATGAAGATCTTAGTGAAGAGTACAGGAACTGAGAACTTCTCCAAACCAACGTCCTCCAACCTGAAGAGACAATGACAGTAAGGACATCATCAGAGGCATTAGAGACATCATCAGAAACAGCAGAGACATCATTAGGGACAATACAGACATCATCAGAGACAATACAGACATGATTAGAGATGGTAGAGAAATCAGAGACGGTACAGAAATCATCAGAGATAGAGACATCATTAGAGACGGTAGAGACAGCATCAGAGACAGCATCAGAGACAGTAGAGACAGGACAGTCTACCTGTGAGTGCTGAGTCCACTGTAGTAGCTCCAGGTGTGGGGTGACGAGGGGAACTGGAAGGTGTAAACTAAGATGAGAACCAGCATCGAGTAAACCACCACAGCTACCCAGAAACCTCTGAGCAAGGCACGCCAACGCTCGTAGTTCAACTACAAAGAGACAGACAGAGACTTTTAACAAAACCTTTATTGGTCCAATTTTCCATTGACAGTAAAAAAAAAAAAAAAGAGTTAAATCACAAACAAACATATCTAACCCTAACCCTAACCTGCCGTGGCTCATTGGAGGAGGATAACGGTCGTGAGGTAACATGTGCCTGTACAAGGGGTTCAGGTAGGTAGGTGCAGTACCGGAGACAACTTTTTAAGCAAGCATTACCACTTTGGATTTAATGCGGGCTGCTACAGGTAGCCAGTGGAGCTTAATGGGCAGCAGAGTGATATGTGACCTTTTGGGTTGGTTGTAGACCAGGCGTGCTGCCGCATTCTGGATCATCTGAAGAGGCTTCACTGTGCAGGCTGGGTGGACGTTACAGTAATCTAGTCTGGAGATGACAGCTTGTGTCAGGACAGTGTTGTGTTGCGTTAAGTAAGGTCTGATTGTTAAAGAGGTGATAGAGTGAAACGTGTTAAACTTCAATGTTAACAGACTTTGTATTACTCATAATAAGTCAAGTTTAAAATGAACATGAGGTTCAGATTAATATCAACTTCATTCAGTTTAACATGTTCATACAATTTATTCTGTTCTCTGAATCCAGATGTGAAAGAAAACCTCAAATCTAAAACTGCCTTTTAGATTTGTTCACGCCTGATTGATTTAGATTTGATTACTTTATCTCAATGGTCTTTTTATTGATGACAAAGTACAGTACAGTATGTTTGTACAACACAATCACTGTACAGGAAGAAAATTTTTGATTTTTTGTACAACATTTCCTAAATTGGCTCCAGATTAGCAAGGAATGTTTAATTGCTGCTCTTGGGAATATCCGAAGCAAGTGGAAGTGTGTTGCTTTAGAGGGCAGGTAAGGAATCAGGTTTACTAGCACAGACCTCCATTGTCACCCAAGCTGGGGAAGAGGGTTCAAGATGGAAATGTCTCCAAAGATGGCTGGGTGATACCCTTAGAAAAGTCACCTTGTTTGTGTACGTGCGACAAAAACTGCGGGAGAAGCAGCCATGAAAAATGGCATAATAATAATAATAACAAGCGTGGTGGATAATAAAGAGTGTGCTCTTTCAGGCACACTCAATAAACACAGGGAATAATAAAGAGTGTGCTCTTTCAGGCACACTCAATAAAGATTTGAAGAACAATAGTGTCGTCGCCCTCTAGGCACCCACACCAATTATCCCCCAGCTCAGCCCAAACACACCCTGAACTCCAAGCTCACACAGTGCTCTGTGGCTCAGAAATACCTCCTCGGGTCTCGTTCTGTACATCCCCGAATATACTTCCTATTTTACTAGCTCCAACATTTAACAGTTTTTAACAGTTTGACAGTATGCAAAAAGCTAACAACGGAATGAATAACACTAAATACACCATTTGGCTTAGGTAACTGTGAGCAGTAACTGAGAATCACAGGTTATCATGCATCTTCGCCCTGCACGCGACACCTACAGCTGTAGTAATCTCCCCAAACCAGGACTACCAAGGTGAGAAATAAAAATATAAAAAACAGTATTTAAGAGACACAGATGAAATGACCAACAGAATTGTCATATAACTGTTTATGAATTTGGTTTATCCTATAATAATCAAAATAAAATATAGATGGGATTATACACTGTCCTTGTCCTGTGACCACAACTTGAACCTTGTCTAGCTTGGCTTCCAGACTCGCAAATGATGACTTTTGTTTTGTTTCCCAGATCTTGACATAATTACTGCCGTAGTATCTGTGTTATTCACGATTGGATGAGAGTTGTGACAAGAAAAGTGGGGTTCAAAATGGTAAATGAAAAAGTTAGTAGAGGGAGCTAGAGAACTGCACGCCTACTCCATGCTCAGCAAACCGGAAATCCAAATTTGATTACATTATCATTTAAAAAAACATAATTGTGACAATGAAAAAAACCTGTTACAAAACATTTGCATGTACTTTTATTGGTAATTTTAACATTTTTAAAATGTTACTCTTGGCCTCTGGGCATTTCAGATTGTCAAACCTGGCCTTTAGAAAAACTTTGGACACCCCTGATTTACCTGTTTGATCTGCAGCCTCACCTATCTGAGTGTCACACCACTGTCTTCACTATCTGGCCTCTTCTCTTCCCCTTCACTGTAAACCTGCACGGTTCTTTCATTATTTGCTGTGTAACCGTGTGTGGCACCAACTTCAGGCTCTCCGGGTGGCTGCTACCTGCGGGATGCTGCTGACAGCGCTGCCTGCAGCTTGTGGCTCTTTGTTCGGACAGGATGAGCATTTGTGGCCGTGACAGTAGTAGTACGGACAGTAAAAGTACAGACAGTAGTAGTACTTGCAGTATTACCTGGTAGAGGGCGACACAGCACAGGAACATGACCATGTAGATGACTTTGTAGAGGACGATCTTCCCCTCGAAGCTAACGAAGAAGAACATCGTCCCGCAGACGTAAATCCAGTATTTAACAAACATCCTAGTAACCACGGCAACCAGCGCTTCCATCTTAACTCCTCCTCCTCTCTCTAGGAACAGCACCTCCTCATACAACACCTCCTCCTCCTCCATCTTCTTCATCTCCTGCAGATCCTCATCCAGCTGCTGCTCCTCTGGAGGACAAAAAATGTCATACAGGTGACCACCAAACAGGTGACCATCAGACAGGTGACCATCAGACAGGCAGATGACCATCAAACAGACAGGTGGCTTGTTAGTGGGAGGGCATCTTACCTTCTGTGTGGACAGTGATGGTGGACAGCTGCGTATCTGTCTGTCTGTCTTTCTGTCTGTCTCTCTTCTCAGTCAGCGCCTGACGCAGCAGCAGCCAGAAGGTCAACAGACACAACAACTGCAACAACAATGTCAACAACGTCAGTCTTCTGATCAGGAGAAACAAACTTCCAGTGACACATTTTATTCAGCTTCAGTACTTGAAGTAAAAGTACTAGTGATAGTTGTGGTAATACTTGTACCAGCAGGAGGCAAGCTCACTGCATCCATCATCTTTTCCCTGGTATGATCATAGTAAGAATACTAGGGTTAACAGCATCAGAAGCAGTAATAGTCATAGTATTTGTAGCTGTAGTACCTTTGAAGCAAGTTCCATGCAGGGATCATCTTTTCTTGGGAATAGTCCGGGGACTTCTTGGACAGAGGGGAAGCTGTAGACATATTGCAAGATGACCAGCAGGTTGCCATAGGCAACTAGCCAGGGTGATGACATCAGCGTGTACCGGCGACGTTCACGCATCATCCAGAGGACACACGACCAGAGCAGCAGGACACATGTCAACCAGGACACGTATGTGATGGACCAGGCCATCATGGCAATCAGAGCACAGATGTAACTCTGTTTGAGGAGGAAGCTGAAAGCCATGGAGGCACCACTGACTTCCACCTCATGGCTCCTCCTCTCCTCTTTATCCTCCTCCTCTTCATCCTCTTCATCCTCCCAGCCGTCTCCGTCAAAAACACATGTTTCCAATGTGTCTGCATCATCAAACAGAACCTGGGTCACATGGTGTAACTGCACGCCGTGATCAACACACCTGTACCTAACTGAACTGTGACATCATCAACACACCTGTATGTTGCTGTGATTGGATGTTGTAGTGGAATGATGTGAAGTGCATGCTGATCGAACAGGAGACAAAATGAGCTGAAGTGTTTATGTCACAATCAGGTGTTTAAATCCTCTGAATAAGGAAAGGAGCTTCAGTGCTTCCTTATCTCCTTCAGAGGATACACCGGAACATCCTTAACCAAAGGAAAGGAGTTACATAGGGACCCGTGAATCAAGCTGTAAGAGTGGACCCAGGTGTAGGTAGCATAACCAACACCTTATCACCTGGCAGGAACTGCCACTCAACCGCCTTCCAGTCAAATCGTTGCTTCATACTACCCCGAGTGGAGGAGAGGGCCTCTTAGAGGTAAAATGCATATGCTCTCTGCATTTAGAGACAAAATCCAAAATGTTAGTTCATCTTGGCTGCCCACCAGCTGCTCCTTCAAAACTGCTTACATACCTCGCACATTGTAGCCAAATACTAGCTCTACTTGGCTGAACCCCAAAGACTCCTGCTTTGCATCTCTAATGGCAAACAACATAAATGGTACACCCTCAGTCTTTACCACTGTCATGACATTATTTAGATAACATAACATAACATAGACTTCAAAGTTTGATGCCACCGTTCAAACACACCTTGAGATTCGGGATGATAATCTGGTGGCCGACGTGCTGTCCCGTGGGTAACATAAGTCCATTTCCAATATTTAGCAAGTATTACTGTATGGTCTGTAATTTTACGGCTATGTGTAGTGTTGGTAGTGTCAGCCTGTGGGTGGGGTTCATTCTTTCAGGTACTGCCCTTTCTCTCTCCCCCTGCAATCAGCTGATTAACAGCTGTAGGCTATAACCTTCTACTGGGTGTTTCAGTGATGGCGTGGTCCTGCAGCCAGTGTGTCATTGTGTGCGGTGTAATCGTTCCTGGACGGCATTGTTTTGTTTGAGGAAGCCTTCTCCTTATGTTGTCTGCGGTTGCAGATGGTCCTTGGTTCATCTTGTTGTTTATAGTCTTTGCTTTAATTGACACCCTAGTTCAATTTCTGCCCTGTCGGGGTCGCAACAATGCCATGCCACAATTCAATGCAGCAGCAGCAAAAAGTGCTGCGTCATTGTGAAGCAGACAAAGTTTTTTACAGCCTGTGAAAATGAGCATACGTGATGACGTCATGAAGTGTGTTCTGTTGCTGACTGTGGAGCTGCGTTCACACACAAAGCTGTTTAACAAATGTTGTGTAAATGTTGTCAAGCGTGGTTAATAAGTTGTCCTGTGTTAACTACTTTATAGTTTAAGACAGATCACCTCAATAGCACCCTCTGTCACATCATGACGTAGTCTGACTCTCTGAACACCACCCTACACTTCTCGTGACTCCTTGTCACCTCTCCTTCACACCTTTCCTCAGGATGCTCAACATGCAGGTCAAGGAGTGTTTAGGACAAGTGTTTAGGAAAGGACTTATAAGGTAATTTTTTTTTGACTATTTGACCCAGAGAGGTGACACCTCTTCCGGTCAGCCTCTGCTCAAACTTACCTGATTGGCTGAGAGAGTAATGAGGCATGGAGCTAACTTCCAATCCCAAGGCTGTGCTCTGGGTGGGCGGGGCAAAAGAGTCAGAGAGACTGTCATTGGCTGAGGACATCAGCACCTAGACAGACAGACAGAAACAAGACAGAGACCTTTGACTAAACCTTTATTGGTGCAATTTTTCACAGTAAAAAAAAAAAACGTTAAATGAGAAACAAACATGCTCTGTAGTGTACTGAGGTCAGCCATGACCCTGATCCCTTGTCTTATAGACAGAGGAGGTGAATCCTCACCAGGAAGGGATGCCATCACTCCGTGAAACAATCAATAATTAAGTTCAACTCAGTAAAAAAACAAACCAATGAATTAAAGTCACCTGACCTTCTCATGAACACAGTTATCCAGTGAAAACTACGTCTCAAAGTGATTTCTGATACTTACATTTCTGCATTCAGGTCGATCGTGAGCTCGCCTCCACAACTCTCTCCGTCTCTCTGCTGTGATGTCACCACTGACCTCATCACTCAAGTTACTGGTAGACGTGATGATGTCACAGCTCTCGCTGACTGCTGACTCTGTCCTTTCTACATCCCGCCCTCCATCACTGTTGATCAGCTGCAGACAAATGTGACAGAAATGTCAAACAGATGAACATGTGACTGAACACTTTGAAAATAGTTGTTCAAGGTTATGACATCACGGGGTAATGCTGTGCTGTGACATCACAGTGCTGTAATCTTCAAACTGGAATGTTTCCACTTTCTTACTCGATGGAGAATTTCAGCTGCTCAACAGTTTATCATTTCCTTTGTCCTGTTTTAAGTCTCATAATGAGTCGAAACTGAACAACTTTTTTTAAACAGGGTTGGAGATGAAATTATACAAAGACATTACAGCTGTTGTATGCTATATGCTGATTATGTGTGGTCTGTTGTCATAGTCATAGGTTGTGTGTTGAGTGACATCACCTGGTTCCTCCACAGACTGGCCACAGTGTTGTAGAGCAACAGCAGCATCAGAGGACTGCTGAAGTGAAACCAGCTGAGCTCAGAGTTCACCTGCAGCCTCCAGGGGGCAGCACAGTCCACCGAGACCACTGAGACCAGGCCAAACACACTAAGGAAGACATAAATACACCACTATATACATCAGTATATCAGTCCAGTAGCTGAATCACACTGACCACAGTCACCCTGTTTGCTAAAGTCGGTAACTGTAGCTGTATTACCTGTTGGAGGTGTATTACCTGGCAGAGGTGTGGTTGGGAGGCCAGGCCTCCTGTAGTGAGGGCAGCTGGTAGCAGTAGACGAGTAGGAAGTGGGAGGAGGAGTAGAGTAGTGACATCACAGACACAGACCTGAAAAGGAGGGGTGGGACTTGACCTGACCACGCCCACCAGGTACACAAGACCTGGAAACAGAGGAGGTAAAGGAGGGAGGAGAGAGAGGGGAAGATGATACCTGTGGGGAGGAGAGAGAGGGAGGTTACTTTCTCTTCAACAAGGAGCACCTCCTACTTCACTTCTACCTGATTCTGGTCCTGATCTGACTTTGAGGTTCAGGATGCTTCATGTGTCACTCAGTACGTTTACATACAGCAAGAAATTTGAATTTCTGATCGTATGAAACTTAGTTCTGATTTTTTAAAGTGCTTGTAAACACCTTAGTCCGATCTACTTCTGACCCATTTCGGACCACATCGGACATCTCAAAATCGGATAAGAACACCTAGATAATTTGTTCACAGTCGCGACATTTTCCGCTGGGGCTTTCACCCTGAAGCCAAAAGATCCGTTGTTCTTTTTATGTTCATTATTAGGACGACAATAATGCACGAAAAGCAGCTGTAGCGTCGTCCACCTCCTCGTGTGTAATCTTTGTTTGAATGCCTTCAGATAGTTCATTGGTCGAAAGCTCTTTGTTGAGAGGGCTACAGCGCCATCTAGTGTAACAGAGACGGCTAGAGTGGAGATCCTGGAAAACTACGGTTTTGCGTTTGCGTGTAAACTGAGATAAACAGAGTTTTAGGCAGCTGATGCGCCAAAAGTGCGACCAGTGTTTACCTGTTGCTATGACGATGATTATGGAAGCATTCAGAGTAGCAGTCGCATTTCTACACTTTTCATATGTTTGCATTTGCATGTATATGTCGATCACCAGAGACGAATGAGGGCTCGGAGGGCAGCAATTTTGCCACTTCCTGTCACCGCCAACGTCGCCGGTTTTGGGTCCGACCCGGACGGACTGCTGTCTGGTGGGATAATATTAAAAATGAAGTGGCTGTCCCGGAGGAGTGGCGTGAAAATTTTAGGATGTCGTGGTCATCACTGTTGATGTAAACGAAAACGTTTTTGAAAACGATGCTGTGTGCACGATGTTAATTTGGAAAACGGAGGGAGGGAAATGTTCGTTTCTCAACATACCCGGCTACGTGTAAACGTAGCTTCAGACAAGTGATCCGGTCTTATGCATGTCATTATCTGATACGATCAGAAATTCGAATTTCTTGCTGCATGTAAACGTACTGACTGGGATCGTCATCATTTTTGATTAGTTTAGCAACCTCAAAGACGGTGGGTCTAACCTAATATGGGCCGATCAGAAGGACACCAGGAAAGCAAGTACAGGCCCAAATGGACTCCGATAATGCATGTGACGTAATGTTTATCAATCAATCCAGTTTGTAGCCTGGACACCGGGGATTCATCCCGGTCGCCTGGGGAGCTGACCCTCCCCCCGCGCACAACGCACCGTCACCGAGACCGAAGCAACCTACCTGGGAAACAGCAGGTGCTAAAACACGTCGGCACCAGGGCGCCCGCCTCAAGCATATCCAGGATAAACTTAAGGGGTTTCAACGCAGGGAGGAGGCTTTGTGAGAGCTTTCTGTACCGTGAGTGAACGATAAATCTACAGAGATCGGTAAGATGACAATATTTAATACCAAATCGGACTAAGGTGTACAAAACGGACTTTCCTACTGGGAACATGATCCGGTTAAATAGACAGTATGTCTGGGAACCGATGCCCAGCTTTTCATGTGCACTGCTCTGATGTTAACCTGTCAGAGAAATCAGGTGGCACAGGGAGGGGCACCTTCAGGGTTAAGGGACCCCCCTCTCAATTTAGAAGTTAAGCTTACACTTCATGGATGGAAGTCACAATTGTTTAACATGTATGCTATGTTCATAAAAACTTAAAAACTTATACTATTCCTCATTCGAGAAGGGAAATACAAGAGGGGTAGCAATACTAATTCCGAACAGAGTGAATTTCCAGTTTTCCTCACAAATTACAGATAAAGACGGGTGCTATCTGTTGGTTAAAGGGTATATTGACAACAGAGAAATTACACTACTGAACGTTTACAGACCACCAGGATATGATAAAAGATTGATTAAAAAGGTGTTTAATATGATAAATACGGAAGCATCAGGTGTGCTGATATGTGGAGGGGACTGGAATATCCACCTGCACCCCTTTCGGGACTCCACAAGCAGAACAAAGAACATAAAACCTGAAGCTTTATATACAAAAAAACTGCTTAACGAAATAGATATGATGGACGTATGGATTACATCCGACTGACAAATGTTTTACTTTTTTCTCCCATTCACACTCTATGCACTCAAGAATTGACTATTTTTTTATGTTCAAAGCCGACAGACACAGAATAGTGAAATGTGACATAGGGGTAAGAGACATTTCTGATCACGCAGGGGTATACCTGACGTTACACCTAGACAACAGACCAAAGGAGACTCTATGGAGACTAAACACCAACCTCTTAAGCGACCCTCATTGTCAAAAGTTTATAAAGGAAGAATTTAAAGAATATATGTCATATAACAATAATGGGACCGTGTCCCCCAGTACACTTTGGGATGCAGCCAAGGTTGTTATTAGGGGCAAACTTATAATGTGGTCTGCCCAGAAGAAGAAGGAAAAAGAGAAACAAATTAATGACCTGACTACAAAACTAAAATCCTTGGAGAGCAGACTTATGAAGCAAAATGACATGGATGTTTTAAACCAAATCCAGGACAGAAAACAAACTCTAAATAACATATAAACCAAAACCAAATAGAAAAAAGAATTAGATTTATTAAACAAAATTTTTTATGAAAATGGCCCTAAATCTAAAAAACTGCTCGCATGGAAGATACGTAAGCAATTGGCAGAGAGATTCATACATAAAGTCAAAGACCCCCGGAATGATAAGCTGTATCATAAACTGGAAGACATTCAAAACTCTTTTGAAGTGTACTATAGGAACTTGTACACGCAACCTCGGGCAGCCGAATCAACAGTTATATCAGACTTCTTAGCATCCCTAGATTTACCATCAGTAGGAACAGAACAGAATAGAATAATGACAAAAGAGATAACAGAGGAAGAAATAAATATGGCCATAACGAAACTGAAAGCAAATAAAATTCCAGGAGCCGACGGCTATGCATCTGAGTGGTACAAAACCTTCAGAGAAACTCTGGTACCAATACTAAAAGAATGTTTTAACTATACTCTTAAAGGGGGGGAGACACCACTTTCATGGAGACAAGCAATAATTTCAGTAATCCCTAAAGCAGGTAAAGACAAGACAGAATGTAGTTCTTACAGACCCATATCAGTATTAAATATGGATTATAGAATATATGCATCAATCTTAGCAAAAAGAATGGAAAATATTGTCCCCGATCTGATAGATCCAGATCAGACAGGCTTTGTGAAAAACAGGCAAACCCAGGACAATGTACGGCGGGCCCTTCACCACATTGATCAAATGAGAAAAAGTAATTTGAAATCCGTAGTTATTAGTCTAGATGCCAAAAAGGCATTTGATTCGGTCCGTTGGGAATACTTATATATGGTTCTTAAACGCTTAGGCTTCAATGGTCAGGTAATTGAATGCTTTAAATCTCTATATTGCTCCCCCACGGCAAGAATTAAAATAAATGGATCCTTATCCAAGACAGTGTTGCTCGAGAGGGGATGTCGTCAGGGATCCCCTTAGTCCCACACTTTTTGCACTCTTTATTGAGCCATTGGCACAGGCAATAAGGGAGGATGAAGATATAACTGGGATACTGAGTGAAAACACACAATATAAAATTTGTCTATATGCAGACGACATTCTCTTAACTCTCACTAATCCTCAAGTAAGTCTCCCTAAATTAATGTCTCTGCTCAAAGAATTTGGCTCATATTCTGGTTACAAATTAAATTTACAGAAAACTCAGACTTTGACCTTCAACCTGGGACCACAAGAAAGCATTTATAGAACATGTAAATTTAAATGGGCAGGCAACGTAATCAAATACCTTGGAGTGCAAATACCAAAAGATTTAACGACCATATTTGACCATAACTATACCCCCATAACAGCGGACATCAAAGCAGACCTCAGTCGCTGGTTAGTACTACCGACGAACATGCACAACCGGATAGATATCATAAAGATGAATATACTACCCAAGCTCTTATACCTTTTTCAGTCACTCCCTGTTGATGTGCCTCCCAGGCAATTCATCGAATGGAATAGGATGATATCAACATTTATTTGGAAAAAACAAAAACCACGGATTAGTTTTAAGACATTACAGCTGCCTACGGACAAAGGTGGAATGGCCTTGCCCTGCCTGGAAGATTATTCTAGGGCAGCACAGCTGCGATTTCTGGTCTGCTGGTGTGACCCTGAATGCGATGCAAAATGGAAGGACTTGGAACAAAATTTAATGAGAGTACCTCTCCCGTCTATATTGGGAGACAAAACCCTCCAAAAAAAATACTTGGATGAATCTATTAATTGGATTGTAACACCTCTAAACATCTGGCACAGAAAACTTAGAGACCCGAAATTTGAAAGAAATGCACAAATATTACGATGGGTGGCACATGATCCGGATTTCACACCAGCAGAACTGGACAGCAGATTTAGACACTGGACAGAACTGGGTATCACCTCATACTGCAAAATCTCCTCTAATATTGGATTAGATCCCTTTCAAAGACTCACAGAAACTCATGATCTGGAGAAACACGATTTCTTCAGATACCTTCAACTAACACACTATTTTGATAAAAACATAAAAACTATGGGAGAAGAAGGAATGAACCTGATCAGGATATTTACCAAGGCATGTAAGGGTGATACTGACAGAAAACTGATCTCCAGGATTTATTCTGCTCTACAACTGGACAGGGGTCATTCCACAATGTATATTAAATCAAGATGGGAGAAAGAAGCTAACATACAGTTAACTGAAGATGACTGGGTAAACATTTGTAAGACACAATCCACTACCTCCAGCTCAGATCTGTGGAGAGAATTCACCTGGAAAAACAATTTAAGATTTTTCATAACTCCCAAAATTAAAAGCTTACAGACCAATAACCCAGAACACGGACAGTGTTGGAGAAGGTGTGGCGACATGTCTGCTGGCCACTTCCATATATTTTGGGAATGCCCTAATATTTCTTCATATTGGGTAAAGGTAGTAACAGCAATCAGCTCAATAATTAACATGCAGCTTGACCTAAGCTTCAGTGTTATATATATCTAGGAAACATACCGACTGTGCTGAATAAACAAGATAGGTACTTATTACAAATACTATTGGCAAGTAGTAAGAAAGTAATAACCAGGAAATGGCTGAGTAGTGAGTGCCCAACAATTTTAGACTGGATAGAGATAGTTAATCAAATTCACAACATGGAAACACTAACTTTCTCCCTGAGACACGATACTGAGAAAGGTAACAGATACTGGAAGAACTGGAGATGTTACTTGGACCAGAGGCGATCTCATTGACGTTGGAATGCTCTGTGTGGAGAATTTTGAACTTTTCTGTGTTGAGATTCTCAAATTAGACACCGTGATGAACGTGTGGAGGAACACGCACCCCTGAGGGGCACCCTGCTTCACTATGGACTGAAATGTTAAACCAAGGGTGACTCACGTGAGAGCTATGGACATGAAGGCCCATTAGCCCAACTCATTTTATTTGTTATTATTATTATTATTATTATTTATTTTCCAACTATCAGCTGTGAGTGATATCCTGCACTTTATTTTGCTATAGATGACCCTGTCTGTTGTACCTGTATTATGTATGTATTGTGTGAAAACTTTGTATATTTAAATGTTAAAACAATAAAAACAAAGTTTTAAAAAAATCCAGTTTGTAGCCTGGTACTGTGATACACACAAAGTTGAGTTTTGACCACAAGATTCTACAGGTCATCTGTTGGTGCTCACCTGTGAGTCCCAGTAGGGCCGTCAGCAGGACTTTTCCTCCAGTGGTCATCATATTTCCCACCATCTGCCTGGTTTTACAAATCAGTAACTCCAATTCAAGCAGAACTCTGTTTCTGGTACCTTCCGCCTCCTCATCCTGCTCCTCATCCTCACCGAGCACGGAGTCCTCTTCAAACCTGAGCTCCTCCTGCAGCGGCTGAAAAACACTAATGTTGTTCTCTAAAGTTTGGGATAGACTCTGATAGAGATCAATTTCTGTCAGATTAACAGCAGATTAACACATAAATGTTAATCTGAACAGCACTGTGGAATGATCATTTAATATTCAAAAATCAAAGATTCAAAGGTTAATAAACAAATGGAAGGGGAGAAGGAGGAAGAGGATGGAGAGGAGGAAGAAGAGGACGAGGAAGAGAAGGAGGGCCCTGATGGTGTGTCAGTGCTGCTGTCTGCTGGTCTGGTTTCATGTTAATAAACAGACTTCGACAAACAAACTGATTGAACCTGAAACCAAATCAATGTGTGTGTGTGTGTGTGTGTGTGTGTGTGTGTGCACGTGCGAGTGTGTGCGTGCATGTGAGTGAGTGTGTGTGCGTGTGTCCTCATGCAGTCACAAACCAGATTACTGTTAATAAATAGCTTACTGAGTTACACACTAATAGACAGGAAACCTTGTTAAGAAACAAGAGGAGACAACTTAACAAGGTTACACCTGATTCATTAGTGTGTGTGTGTGTGTGTTACCTCTGTGTGTGTGTTGCCGTTCAGTCTTACAATCAGCCTCCAGGTCAAAAGGCCGACAACCAGCACACCGACATCTGGACACACCTGTCTCACTGCTGAGCCCGCATCACTTCCTGTCAGACTGACGTAGACAGACAGTTCATGATTAGTCACAGAGTCCTGACCTCCTGTCCCGTCCTCCATATCACACCCTCTGTCCTCTGTTCCACATCACACAGTAAATGAGAGAGAGTGAAACAGATGTTTGGTCCTAAAGAAATCTCATCTCCAAAATCTTCCTGTCTGTCAGTGTGAAACATGATGTCATTCTTACCTCACCAGGCCGAGCTGACTGAGAGCTTTCTGCCACGACGTACCTGCAGATAGATAGACAGACAGACAGACAGACAGACAGACAGACAGACAGACAGAGAGGTTAACCTTACAGGTAGACAGACAGACAGGTTAACCTTACAAACAGACAGTCAGACAGACAGGTGTATCGTACAGTTGGACTCAGGCTGCAGTGTTGCCGTGGTCAGCTGGAAGAAGCACTGCAGTAACAGGAAGAGGAAACTGGAGACACACACTGCCGTCACACAGCGACACGTGTTACCTATGAGACAAACACAACACCATTTCAACCGGACTTTATTCTGAAAAACTGGCTTAGACCAGATGTGATGTTACCATGGAGAATGCTGAACAGGTCAGGTGATTCACCTGCTGTCCATCACACCTCCTTCACTTCACTGTGGTTTACTTTACTGTGGTTTACTTTACTGTAGTTTACTGTGGTTTACTTTACTGTACTTCACTTCACTGTGGTTTACTTTACTGTGGTTTACTTTACTGTAGTTTACTTTACTGTACTTCACTTCACTGTAGTTTACTTTACAGTGGTTTACTTTACTGTACTTTACTTTACTGTAGTTTACTGTGGTTTACTTTACTGTACTTCACTTCACTGTACTTTACTGTGATTTACTTAACTGTACTTCACTTTACTGTGGTTTACTTTACTGTACTTCACTTCACTGTAGTTTACTGTAGTTTACTTTACTGTACTTTACTTTACTGTAGTTTACTGTAGTTTGCTTTACTGTACTTCACTTCACTGTAGTTTACTTTACAGTGGTTTACTTTACTGTACTTTACTTTACTGTAGTTTACTGTGGTTTACTTTACTGTACTTCACTTTACTGTGGTTTACTTTACTGTACTTCACTTCACTGTAGTTTACTGTAGTTTACTTTACTGTACTTCACTTTACTGTGGTTTACTTTACTGTACTTCACTTCGCTGTAGTTTACTGTGGTTTACTTTACTGTACTTCACTTTACTGTACTTCACTTTACTGTGGTTTACTTTACTGTACTTCACTTCACTGTAGTTTACTTTACTGTACTTCACTTCACTGTAGTTTACTGTGGTTTACTTTACTGTACTTCACTTCACTGTAGTTTACTTCACTGTAGTTTACTTTACTGTGGTTTACTTTACTGTACTTCACTTCACTGTAGTTTACTTTACTGTACTTCACTTCACTGTAGTTTACTTCACTGTAGTTTACTTTACTGTGGTTTGCTTTACTGTACTAGTTTACTTCACTGTACTTTATTTTACTGTAATTTACTTGACTGTATTTCACTTTGCTTTACTGTACTTTACTTCATTTTCCTTCACAATATGGTCACATAAATCCTTGTATTTCATCTTGTACTTCATGTAGTCAAACTAATGTAAACAGTGATTGTTTGGTCTGCTCCACATTTAGAAAAACTACAAAGACACAAGATGTCACACGACGGGTCATCACACTTCCTGTATAAACAGACGCCATCCCTCCTATTCTCTGTGTTTCCTCAGGAAGGAAACCACTTCCTGTCATCACCTGTGTGTGTGTGTGCGTGTGTGTGCTGATGCTAACCCTAACCTTACTATACTATACTTACTATACTATAATACTACAACTACAATAACACATGCTAATGCTAATATATTAAAATGAAAATATGAAAAATGATGCTCTTATTTTGAAAGGTTTACACAGTAATACTCTAGACTGTGATTGGACAGCAGAACAAACCTTCAAACATGAACAAGACACAACAGATAATCATTCATAAATGTGTTTTCAGTGGGAGTGATGGTGTGTTGATTAGTATTGATCAGTATTGATGAGTGTTGATAAGGATCAGTACCTGAAGTGGAGGAGGTGGATGGTTCAGGCAGTAGTGGCAGCAGCAGCAGCAAGAGTACGTAGACCAGAGAGAATCCATTATACCGCAACACACAGGCTGTGAACAAAGAACATGGATCAGTACATGGATCAGCACATGAATCAGCACATGGATCAGCACATGGATCAGTACATGGATCAGTACATGGATCAGTACATGGATCAGCACATGGATCAGTACACAAATCAGCACATGGATCAGCACATGGATCAGTACATGGATCAGCACATGGATCAGCACATGGATCAGCACATGGATCAGTACATGGATCAGCACATGGATCAGCACATGGATCAGTACATGGATCAGCACATGGATCAGTACATGGATCAGCACATGGATCAGCACATGGATCAGCACATGGATCAGTACACAAATCAGCACATGGATCAGCACATGGATCAGTACATGGATCAGCACATGGATCAGCACATGGATCAGTACATGGATCAGCACATGGATCAGCACATGGATCAGTACATGGATCAGCACATGGATCAGCACATGGATCAGCACATGGATCAGCACATGGATCAGTACATGGATCAGCACATGGATCAGCACATGGATCAGTACATAAATCAGTACATTGATCAGCACATAAATCAGTACATGGATCAGCACATGGATCAGCACATGGATCAGCACATAAATCAGTACATGGATCAGCACATGGATCAGCACATGGATCAGCACATGGATCAGCACATGGATCAGCACATAAATCAGTACATGGATCAGCACATGGATCAGCACATGGATCAGCACATAAATCAGCACATGGATCAGTACATGGATCAGTACATGGATCAGCACATGGATCAGTACATAAATCAGTACATAAATCAGTACATGGATCAGCACATGGATCAGCACATGGATCAGTACATGGATCAGTACATGGATCAGTACATAAATCAGTACATAAATCAGTACATGGATCAGCACATGGATCAGTACATGGATCAGTACATGGATCAGTACATGGATCAGTACATGGATCAGTACATAAATCAGTACATGGATCAGTACATGGATCAGTACATGGATCAGTACATAAATCAGTACATGGATCAGCACATGGATCAGTACATGGATCAGTACATGGATCAGTACATGGATCAGCACATGGATCAGTACATGGATCAGTACATGGATCAGTACATGGATCAGTACATAAATCAGCACATGGATCAGTACATGGATCAGTACATAAATCAGTACATGGATCAGTACATGGATCAGCACATGGATCAGTACATGGATCAGTACATAAATCAGTACATGGATCAGTACATGGATCAGTACATGGATCAGTACATGGATCAGCACATGGATCAGCACATGGATCAGCACATGGATCAGCACATGGATCAGCACATGGATCAGTACATGGATCAGTACATGGATCAGCACATGGATCAGCACATGGATCAGCACATGGATCAGCACATGGATCAGCACATGGATCAGCACATGGATCAGTACATGGATCAGTACACATATTGTTAACATGTTTAGAAGTTGTTTTTGTGTCCTTGTCATGTTGATTTGTTTGTAGCCTGAACAGTCTGCGTGTTGACAGAGTTTGAAATGTGTTTCAGTCTCCGACAGAAGATTCATAAACAGTCTTTGGATGAACGCCTCCACACACACACATGCATGCACAACACAGACGCACACACAGACTGTTTACAGCTGTGTGTGTGTGTGTGGGGCTGTGCAGGCGAGTGAAGAGTGCCCCCCCTGTTTAACCTCCCCTCCCCCTCCACTTTCTCAGGTAACATCTGGTTGTGTGTGTGTGTGCGTGTGTGTGTGTGTGTGTGGTTAGTGGTGTGTCAACACAGACGCCTCCTCCTCTCTCTGGAATGTGAAGCGGTATTAAAGGGAGATTCCACCTAATAAAACTCAATTCAAGGCTTGAGACTGATCATAGAAGGTCCTGGAACATCCTGGAAAGTTTTGGAACACTTGCACTTTGCTCAAGGGCATTTTAGCAACTAATTAACTGCTAATGGAGCCCATTGTGTTGAATGAGATATGCCAACATAGTTAACCAGCAACAAGCCTAAGAACTAAAGAAGTCGATCATCACCCTCTGTGTCTGCAGACTGAACACAGGAAATGCCAAATACTGCAGTTCCTTAAATGTCCACTTGAGGCTCGCTCCAGAAGTGATGTCCCAACGATTTCAGTTCAGTCATTAGTTGTGATTTTAGCAGACAGTTGAAATAAATCTAAATGAATTATTTTATTGGAACTGAAAAAAATATGGCTGACCTTTTTGTGTTAACTTTCAAAGAAAGATCAGTATTCCCACATTTACATATTGATGATGCGTTCACTTCATGGGTTATGATGCATTGCTCTCCCCTGCACAAAATAGATGAGCTGCTTTATTGGCTATACTGGTCCTGTATTCATTTGGTATTGGATCAATATGTTGTAGTATCCCACACCTTTATTTTATTTCACCAAACTTTCGCTAACATCTAAAAGTCAGTTGCTTGTCGAACTTCTCCCATCAGCGTCCTCTTCGCTCTCTTCTCCTCTGCCATTATGTCCATAGAGGCTGCTGAGCCCGGTTTCATTACCCAGTTAGTCAACTCCGGTTCTGGCACGACAGCCCACTCCCTGTCAGAATTGCCCCGTAAAGCATTACGTACTTCTCCCGACCCGGAGCCCAAAGTTACACAGTCTGATCACAGGTCAGTGTGGATCAACAGACATTAGTTTATGATGAAAAAACATCTGGGAGTGTTCACAGTACTCTCAGTACTTCAAGTTCTTCATCCAGAAACAATCTCAAGACAAACACTGATCTTACCTGTAGTCAAACTGAGGGGCAGCAGAACCCTGAAGACCACACCTACAGCCATCTCTGAGGACATCCTGAGCCCAGTTAGTCTACCTCGGTCTACTTCAGTCTACTTCGGTCTGGATCCACTGTTTCAGTCCGGGTTCACTGATACAGATCCAGCAGCGGGCTGTCAGAGCTCTGTGTGGCCGCCGGAGGAGGTCCGGCTGAGGGCGGTGACACACCCCGGTGCCATCCTGCGTCCTCTGTGACAGACAGACAGGAAGACAGACAGAAGCTGAGTGTCTCACTGCCAGGTTAAAAGTAACCACAGATGGCATACAGTGTCTGTCCTCCTGTCTGTCTGTCCTCCCGTCTGTCTGTCTACATAGAGAAACAAACAAACTCGCGCTGGAGCCAAAGTTTGTTTTTTCTTTTTCTTTGGTCTCTTTTTCAGCAGGACAGAATAAACGTGGAAGATCTTTTCTTTCTTTTTTTCTTTCTTTCTTTTTTTCTTTCTTTCTTTCTTTCTTTCTTTCTTTCTTTCTTTCTTTCTTTCTTTCTTTCTTTTTCTTCTTCGTTCTCTTCAGTCTCCGAAAAACACTCAGACCCACCGAAGCTCACAGGCCCCGCCCACCCACTGGCTGCCAGCTGCCTCGGCGAATCAGAAAGCTGCTCCGAAAAGCCAATCAAACCCACAAAAATAAAATAAAATAAAATAAATCATCGCCATCATCTGTCCTCAGGTGTTTCTCTAATGAGCTACCTTAAACTGATGATCATGATTTCAAGTTAAAGATTCAAAAAAATTATAATTATTAGATTGATTTGAAGTTTTTTAACTTGCATTTTTTAGTTATTTCATGTATGTGCATGTGTGTGTGTGTGTGTGTGTGTGTGTGTGTGTGTGTGTGTGTGTGTGTGTGTGTGTGTGTGTGTGTGTGTGTGTGTGTAGAGGGGGATGGTCACAGGTCAGATTTGAGCCACTGTACAGGACAAACATTTGGCTTACTGAGCTAACCAGCGATTTGTTGTAAATATTCTTTCTCTGTTCAGAACCATTTCAAATCAAATCAAGTCAAATTTTATTAATATAGCCCAAAGTCACAAAATACATTTGCCTTTGAGGGCTTTACAATCTGTACAGGGAGTGACACCCTCTCCCAGGACGGACAGACATTAGATTAGATTCACTTGTCACAGCAGCCAGAAGAAATAGTGAAGTACACACCACAGAGTGTACAAATTGAGTATTTAGTATGATATGAAAAAGTGTGAGTGACCATGTAATAAATAAATAGTGCAAAAATGGTGACCAAGAAATAAGTAATACTGTAAAAAGTAGTAACATGATAAATAGTATTTAAAAAGTAAGTGACCCTGGTATAATACAATATTATGTAATATTATGTGGTAAAGTATAATATAAAAAATATTGAAAAGGAAAAGTGACCATGAGTAATATTGTACATTGTAAGTAAACGAAATGGAAATATAAGTACAGATAATAAAAATAAAAAACAGAGATAAACATAAACATAGAGCCACAGTGAGTGGTGGATAATTGCAAAAGCAGGAACAGGGACAGAAAACAATGAATTACAATAAATCCTCCGGCAGTCCAGTCCTATGGCAGCGTAAGTAATGGATGACCCGAGCCAGCCCTAACTATATGTCACACCGGTATGTCAAGTTTTTTGTGTTGTCTCCATGTTTGTTTTGTAACTTCCTGTCTTATTTTGGAAATGAACTCTCCTCTCGTTTCAGGTCACTTGCCTTTCCTCATCTGTCACCAGTCTGAGGGTCTTCCCTGATTACTGATTGTGTCCACCTGTACCCCATTTCCCTCCACGTGTGTTTATAGTCTGCGTTTCCCTTTGTCCTGTGCCAGTGTGTCAAGTCTGTTGTCCTGATCACCAGCCCTCTTGTCATAGTCAAGTCTGACTTAATCTCATTTTTTGTTGTTTTCTTATAGTTTCTCGAATTAGTGATTTTTCGTTGGCCTTGCCTTTTTATAGTTTGAGCCTAATTTTGATCATCCCTCATCGTGAGGTGCTTTTTGTACTTCCCTCCTTTTCGAGGCGTTAGTCCAGCCTAGAGGTCTGCATTGTGTTGCATTGTCATGTTCTCAATAAAATGATAGTTTAGCAGGTCATTCAAGCAGCCCTGTTGCTAGCTACAATGTGATACAATATACAAGATACAATGTGCCTGATGTTGGCAATGTTACATTAGTGGAAGAATGCAGTCCTCAAAATTGGAGGCCAGGGTGATCCCGTCTAAAGTAACTTCATATGATCAACAAATCATCTGAAGTTCAATAAATATAACTGGGTGTCGTCAGGATAACAATGAAAATTAATGGAGTGATTCCTAATAATGTTCCCTAGAGGAAGCATATATAAACTGAATAGAATACAGAACCATGTCTTGGTATGCATGGAGGATTCATCACTGACGAGAACAAACAGTTCCTTTGATGCCAGCTTGATGTTCCAGTCTCTATAATAGAAACTACAGTGATCATCAACAAGAACACTCATAACAAACATTCAAACATATTGAACGTTTATATCCTAACAAATAGTCCTTCGAGCCAGAGACTGAGCCACACTCCACACAGTGAGCTAACATGGCTGATTGAGTGACTGATGCCATTCATCCTATTGATGAGCGCACTAATGAAGCTCAGGCTCCTTCTACTGAGTATATGGATGGATCCCAAGGTGTAACAGACTGAACACAGCTCAACATGGATGAGTCCACCCGACAGCACCGAGGCCATGTACACCTCATCACCAAACAGATGTGGTCTGACTCTGGTATAAGTCATGGATGGAGGGCCGGCTGACACTGATGATCTTCTCTGCAGTCTTGACTGTCTGTTGCAGTCTGTTCTATTTGGTGGCTGATTCAAACCACACAGTGATGATGAACAGACAGAGTGGAATAAAATGATGGAGATACACAGACATAGACATATTCCACCACTGTCCTCGCCCTTCAAGAGCAAAATGGTCAATAAGGCTGCTAGTTCAGAGAGAAACAGGATCAAACCTTTATTATTGCAGAACCTGTAATAATTTTGCTCTTTCCATTCATGCTCTGGTTTGAATGTTGCTGTCTCTAGGAGGTGCTACCAGGTCTGAATTAAGATGTGGCTATAATAACCCCTCCCTGTGCAACACAAATATTTATTAAACACTGAATTAATCATGCCATTCTGACTGCACAGGCCAACCAAACTTACTCACTACTCTTCTTTTCAACCTGGCTATGGTCAAAGACAATCACAGACAATCACAGATCAGCTCCATAAATAGAGACCACAGACAGAACGGAGGGAGCATGACGGCAGGTTTCCCTCAGCTCATCATCAGAGTTCATGTTTCTAAACTCAAATCCCGTAATCCTTTGCAGGGAGGTCATCATGAATGGGTGACTGCACATCTGTAAACCCACCCCCACCATGTGATTGACAGCTGTACCAAGGGGGAGGGCTAATCTCTGTGGGCGGGCCTGATGTGTCAGAGTTAAGATCACTAATCTGTCTGAACACCAGACCGGACGACAGACAGACAGACAGACAGACAGACAGACAGACAGACAGACAGACAGACAGACAGACACGCACGCACGTTTAAAGGATTCATCATAACATTCATCAGGATTTATCACAACATTCATCATCTTCACCTGAACACATGAACAGGTAAATCACTTCTTTATCATGTCAGCAGCTTGCTGTGTTTTAGTAATATCACGGATGCTGTCTGAACTGTGCTCCATCTTCATCATCCTCATCATCATGTTATGTTAAATCTGTCTTGTTTGTTCTTCATATATTTATGTATGTGTATAATATTTATGTATATACTCTAAAGTCTAAACTGTGGACTTTTATTTTTACGATTTGTTTGTTCTGAAAACAAACTGTGAAATAATTCATCTGTGTGCAGACAGTAAATATTAATCTACTGTAGTAATCCATATTATCATAAGAAGAGCTCAGCTCAGTGAAGACAGACGACAGTCCATCATTACTTTAAGGCACGAAGGTCAGTCAGTCCAGAACATTTCAACAACTCTAAATGTGTCTTGATCAAAGTGTCTCATGAAGAAGAGCCAGAGTTAGTCCATCACAGATGAACAGCAGAGTTCAACATGAAGTGTTCTGACTGTGAATCCCCTTCATGGTCTGAATGACTGATGGACAACAATAAAAATGTCATTGGACATTGGACCAGAGGACATCTAGACTTTAGACCGATGAGTCCAGATCTGAGAGTTCTGGTTCAGACCTGTCGAGACTTGGACTAATACTGTTGTATGTACCACACATACTATATATACTGTGTACATAACGTATATACTATATAATGTACATACTGCATATACTGTATATCCATGCAGTATATACATTATGTGCACTGTATATACAGTATGGATATACTGTATACATAATGTGTATACTATATATACTGTATACATACTGTATATTCTGTGTATACTGCACATGCATACTGTATATACGCTGTATATACTGTACATACTGTATATACTGTGTACACCAAGTGGCCAACGTCCATCTGTGACATAAACTCACAGATCACACTGTACAGATAACAGGTGTAGGCGTGCCTAATGAACGTGTGTGTGTGTGTGTGTGTGTGTGTGTTTGTAATCCTCACATTAACTTCTCCTTTTTCTGTCTCAATCGATGACGATGATGTTTCCAAATGTACTGGTGAGTAACGCACACACACACACACACACACACACACACACACAGGCACACACAACGGGGGGGGTTAATACGAACATCTGTCTCGCCGTGCGTCATGGCGTCACAGCTCTGCCGTCGCCGTCGTGCGTGCGCCCTGTCGTAGAGAGAGATGACGTAATAAAAAAAAGTGTCAGACCGTTACCGGGAGGAAGAGGGCGAGCGTCCTGCACGAGGACAGGACAGGAGGACAGGTAGACACGACGACACGAAAACAGGTGAAGACGAGCTGCTAATCAATGAGGACACGAGAAGGTTATTGATAGAAGATATGATCAGATAATTAGAGAGAGAGAGAGAGAGAGAGAGAGAGAGAGAGAGAGGGAGAGGGAGAGCATCATTCTGCTTCATCACACTGCAGCTCTATGTGTGTGTGTGTGTGTGTGTGTGTGTGTGTGTTGCAGTGGGGTGTTTCCCGCTGCATGAATACCTCCTGCATCATCTCTGCGTGTAAATGTTTATATATTATATTTATAATCAATGTTTGTTTAATGTTTTTATAATGTTTCTTACATGTATATATTTTAAATATTATCATATTATTTACATTGAAAGTGTAATCAGGTTGTGACTAAGTGACAACCTCCAAGCTTGGAAATGAAGCCAATGTGGAAGTGCTAAAAACTGCAGTTCCTCTAACGTCCACTTGAGGCTGGTTCCAGAAGTGAGTCAGTCTCCATAAGTCCCCATGTTAGACAGCAGAAATAAACATGTTTACAGCCTGGTACAAAAAACAGTTTTGGTCTCTGTAGCTAATTTCCCCGTTCATGACAACTGTACTGAGGGTGAACAGGAGATGCAGCATGGCTGCAGCTAGTGCTTTCAGCTTCACCTGTGTGATGTCATTCATACTCTGTCCATTCTTTACACTGGTTGTGACAGATTTAAAGGACTGATAACGTTTAGGCTGCGAGTGCCATTGCATGTGGCAGCAGTTTGTCCGAGTGGGTTGGTTTTTGTGTCTTTGGATGGCGATTTTATTTGTGTTTATATTTTCTGACGACATGTGAATGCATCCTGTCCCTGACAGCTAATCAGCTTCCAGCTCTGTGTGTCACATCTGTTTGGTAACTGTGTCATCACTGTTTCTCAGGTTAATCACGATGACTACAGAGCCAGGTGAGCCACAGGAGGCCCAGCCCAAAGAAGCGGAGTCTTTCCCTGAAACTGCCACCCACTCCACACCTAAACAGGTAAAAACCACAAAGAGGTAAACAAACAGACTGTTACTCAGGAATGTGACATCACTTCCTGCATCCTCAGGAAGGAGAGGGTGCACTGTCCCAGAGCCAAGCCCAAAGATCATTGGCTGAGGACTCGGCAAGTCACCTGTCATCAAACAGCTGGATTGCTCGCTCGCCTGCTAGGAACCCGCTGAGCTTTAGGACCATGCAGACCAAAGTGACCCTGCTGGATGGATCCCTGTTCACCTGCACTGTGGAGGTGAGACACGTGGAGGCCTGAGAGGTCAATTCAATTCAATTCAATTCAATTTTATTTATATAGTGCCATATCATAACAAAAGTTATCTCATGACACTTTTTATGCAGTGCAGGTCTAGACCATACTCTCTTTAATATTATTTACAGAGACCAACAGTTCAACTATGAGCAAGCACTTAGCAACGGTGGACAGGAAAAACTTCCTTTTAACAGGCAGAAACCTCAAACAGACCCAAGCTCATTGGTAGACAGTCATCCACCACGACTAGTTGAGCTAAAGATAGAGAGGGACAGATAGAAAGAGAGAGAAAGAGAGAGAGAGACAAAGATACACAGAAGCAGCAAAACATTAACTTAACTAAAAACTGTAGTGGAGATATGGTACCAATAATGATAATGATGATAATATATGCAGTGGACGTCATGCAAAACTACAGCAGCAGCCACGATCCATGAGAACCTGCTGGACGAGAGAGCACAGAAACTCCATGGAAGAAGTTTACTTAGTAACATGCATTAACATGCATGTTACTAAGTAAGGTAAGGTAGCTAATGTAAAGACTTGAGAACTGGGGTGATATGCTCTGATTTCTCTGAGTTCTGAGTTCTTGTTAAAACTCAAGTTGCAGTGTTCTGTTATGATAAAAAAAAATGTCAGTGCAGATGGAGCTGTTTGATACTTTTTTGGGGGAATCCAGTCAGAAGACCGTTACATTGGAGATGAAGGCATGAATTAGCTTCTCCTGATCTGTTTGGGACATAAAGCCCTTAATTCTGGATATATTCTTAAGTTGATAAAAGTCTGTTTTGGTGACTGATTTGATATGACTGTTGAAGGTCAGATCTGAGTCTATCAGCATGCCAAGGTTTCGGACTTGGTCTTTAGCTTCTAGAGACAGTGACTCAAGGTATTTACGGACAGTAACCCTCTTCTCTTTATTGCCCAAAACAATGACCTCAGTTTTTTCTTGATTTTAACTGAAGGAAATTTTGGTTCATCCAATTTTTGACTTGCTCTAAACAGTGATACAATAACTCTATTGGACTGCAGTCATGTGGAGACAATGTGAGATATATCTGTCTGTCATCTGCATAACATGACATTAGAATTCTGCAGAATTTGACCCAAAGGCAGCATATATTGGCTGAACAGAAGGTGTCCAAGGACTGATCCCTGAGGATCTCCATATGCCATAGCCACTCGAATGAATCGATAACTTCCAATGGTCACAAAATAACTCCGCTCCTCCAAGTAGGACCTGAACCATTTTAGGACTGTTTCGCTGAGTCCTGCCCGGGTTTCCAACCTGTTGAGCAGTATAATGTGATCCTCAGTGTCAAACATAGCACCAACATAGCACTTTCACATGTTGGAAGAGGCCAAAAGTGTCAAGTAGAGAACAAAGTTCTTTGGTATTTGTGTTCATGTTATTGTCTATGTGAATGTTAAAATCCCCCATTATGATAAAAAAAATTGTGGTCAGTGCAGATAACTGACAGCAGTTCAGCAAACTCAACAAAGAATTTTCCTGGGTATTTTGGTGGTCTATAAATGATTAGAAAAATAACTTCAGGATCCCCTCTTTATCATATCAGTCAGATATGATGATTCAGAGGAGGTGGAGGGGCTCGGTGACTTTTGGTCAAGAGTTGTTTCAGAGGAGGTAGAGTGGGAGGGGCTGGACGATGGGAGAGGTTAATGGGGGAAAATATGGGATTTAGGCGTGGTGTTAGTTGGACTCGAATATTGACAAGGCTCTTCATCCTGTCCATCCGGTGAAATCCAGAAGTGGGGAGTCCAGGCTGAGTGGAGAGAGCTCAGGGCCAGGTGGGGTCTGGGGGGTGAAGGCTGGGAATCTCCTGTTGGGGCTGGGGGAGACTCCAATTGTTGTGCTGTTGGGGATGAGGGAGACTCCTCTTGTTGGTGTGAGGATGAGGATGATTTTCTTTTTGGATCTGCTGACCTCTGTGGTCAATCCTTATCTCAGCGCCCCAGCATTGAAATTGTCAATAAAGTTCACTGATTAAGCAGCACGTCTTGTCGAGCCATCTGATTAGCATCACCAGCCTACTGAATCTCTCATCTCCTCACTGAACTGTCGGTATGGGGTCCACTGAAAAACACCTCAGTAACACCAAACTTTGTTCATCAGATCAATAAAGTCTTGTTTTAATACCTCCAATTGTTGCTTCACAACAGCAAGGGCTCCTGTGTGTATGATGAGAGATTTCAGTGTTGGATGCTCAGCAGCAATGTTTAAGATCTTCTTTGAGATATGATACACCATCTCATTGGTAAAGCAAAGAACTTTGGTGTTTTTCTTGGTGCAAAATCATTTTATTTCATTTACAGCTCCCCCACTGTCAGAGTTTGAGGCCCAGTGATGAACTCTTTCAGTAGCCTTTTATCATAAGATTTAGCCTCATACCTTTCTCTGGTGCTTTGCTCTTGGTTTTTGTAGTAGCCTCTGTCCATGGTTGCTTTCTCCTTGGTACTGGGATTGAAGAGACATTCCTGTGTGATGGTAGTGCAGGCCACTCTGTGTCATCATGAGTCTGCGGGTGCTGGGTTCTTCCTGATAACCATCTTTCCATATCTGAGGGAGGTGATTTGTAGTGCTTTGGCTTTGCACCAAGAGAGTTCCAGGGAGGACAGGTTGCTTTACTGCCATTTACACCTGGCTCCTGCCACATTTTTGTGGTGCTAGTTAGCTTTCTGTTAGCCTGTTCCCTTTCAGTGTTTTGGGATATCGGTAGAATAGTTTCATTCCCATAATGTCAATTAATCTCCACATTCACTTCGAGCCAAAGAATTTTTGTTTCCAGTACTGTCATCTTCTGGAGCAGTTTGTGGCAATCATCCATGGAAGAGGAAGGCATCTTGCTGCTAATTAGTTTTGTTAGCTGAGTTCCTGAATTCCAGGCACAATAGTGGAGGCTTATGCTACTGATAAGCCACACTCACAAAATAAAATAGTTTAAAATAATAGTGGTAACCTTTGGTAACTGTAATTCAAGTTTTTATTGCTTTTGTCACTGGTGGTTGACAGTAGGACATTTTACATAATGAGAGATCTAATACATATTATATGTAATGTCAGATGCATGACAAAACAGGAGTAAAATAAAATACAGACATCCTATAACTGATGTAAGTGAATCAGAATAAAGTAAATTAAAGTGTAGTACAGGGGGCATATTGGTGCATTTACATAGCTGGAAAGCAAACATACTACAGATGGGTACGTACAACTTGTTGAATATCCTCTAAAAAAAAGCAATCAAGCTGTAGGGTCATCCGTCAATGTAATGTGAGTCCAGAACAAGTCCCAAACCGGTGTCTTATTATCTATTATTTCTGTTAAGCATAACTTCATATGAAGCTGTTTTGATCATGTAACCTTTGGTAACTATCATAAATTAAGCTTCCAGTGATATGTAGGTATCCAGCTTTCCATAAATATTTTTGCAAAAGGAAAGGATTGCAATGGAAAAAAAAGAGAGTAAAAGCGGAGAGCAAAAGAGTGAAGTGTCTGCACTCAAGCAAAGCAGGAAGTAGTTACCTATAGAAAGAGAGTTTCTGAGGTGTTGAGGTCCAATTACAAGAACTTTTTAATATCCTTAAGGCATGCTTGGAGTTTAGTTAACTGATTGGTTTCATCAGGCTTGATCAATAAATTGGGTGTCATCAGCATAACAATGAAAATTAATGGAGTGATTCCTAATAATGTTCCCTATAGGAAGCATATATAGACTGAATAGAAGTGGTCCTAGTACAGAACCTTATGCAACTATGTGACAAACTTTGGTCAGACAGGTTGAGGTCACGTTAGACGGGTCAGAAAAGTGGAAGTCAGAAAGGTCAGGTAGGTGGAGGTCAGACAGGTAGAGGTCAGAAAGGTCAGACAGGTAAAGGTCAGAAAGATCAGATAGGTCAGACAGGTGGAGGTCAGACAGGTAGAGGTCAGGCAGGTCAGACAGGTGGAGGTGAGACTCACAGGTGAACCAGGACAGAGACTGGACCAGGACCTTCATGACGGTGTTGACGCTAACTGTGTGTTCAGTCCTGTCTCTGTCTGTTGTGTAGAAACGAGCTCGTGGTGTTCAGCTGTTCGAAAAGGTTTGTGAACACATCAACCTGCTGGAAAAAGACTACTTTGCCCTGTCCTTCAAAGATGCAGACAACAACAAGGTACCTGTCTGTCTTTCTGTCTGTGTGTCAGTCTGACTGTTGACCTGCATGTCTGTCTGCTGACCTGTCTGTCCTTCTTATTGTGTAGAACTGGTTGGACCCGTCAAAGGAGATGAAGAAGCAGGTTAGAGGTCAGTGGCCCAGCCCCCTTCATTTATGTTTGCTCCTGAATGTCTGGCAGTTGGTTAACTTCCTGTGTTAAATGACTCCTTCGTCTGTGTCTATCAGGTGTTCCCTGGAATTTCTCCTTTAATGTCAAGTTTTACCCTCCTGACCCCGCCCAGCTCTCCGAGGACATCACCAGGTAAGTCAAGTGAAGTCAAGTAAATCAAGCTCTGTCATATATTCACCTCTTTGTACCTGACAATATGTGATATCTGCTTCCTGTCTGCCTGCAGGTACTTCCTGTGTCTCCAGCTCAGACAGGATATAGTTTCTGGTCGCCTCCCGTGTTCATTTGCGACTCACACTGTACTTGGCTCCTACACCATCCAATCAGAGCTTGGAGACTACGATCCTGGTACTGGACCCTACTGTACCTGACCAAACCCTGTTCACTTTCCTGTCTGTCTGTTTCATGTGACCTGTCTGTCTGACTACCTGTCTTTCTCTCTGTTCACATCAGATGAGTGTGGTTCAGATGATGTCAGTCAACTCAGTTTTGCTCCAAATCAAACAAAAGAAATGGAGGAGAAGATCATGGAGCTGCACAGAACATACAGGTTCAAAACACTAAACAACAACATCTAGGATGCAGATTCATGGTGTATATATGTTTGAATGTTTAAAGATGTCCAACTAACAAACGTGTGTTTGTTGTAGAGGAATGACACCGGCTGAAGCAGAGATGCACTTCCTGGAAAATGTAAAGAAACTTTCAATGTATGGAGTTGATCTTCATCACGCAAAGGTAACGGAACACAACAGAATTCAAAGATAACATGTTCTCTGTGGTTCTGGTAGAACAGCACCATGTTCTCTGGGGTTTTGGGGGTTGGAGTTTTTGTCTGAGGGTTTTTGTTCTGAAGGTTCCCCACTGAGTCAGCCATGATCAGTGGATCAGATCATGATGTGCAACCAAAACCTGTTTATATTATTATTAATGGAGCATTAATGGAGCCATCACATATGTTCATGCCATGGTCAGGTTACCCATCATGCCATGTGCTCCAACCTCCTCATACCATCATGGATGCTATCTTTTGTAATGAGCTCAGTCCATGTTAAATGAGCTTAGTCCATCTTAAATGAGCTCTGACCCACAGAAGGTGACAGTGGTGTTATTAAATATGGTTTCTATCCGGTTTCCTCTTTGCATGGCATCCTGCTGTCTGCAGGGCCTGAACATTACCGACACATGATGGCTGATTGGCTGAATCTTTGAATGATGTGATGAAGTGTAGATGTTGAAATCCACAGTTTCTTTGTCATTATATGTTGACAGACATTATTGTTAAATTGTTGCTCTTTTTTCCAGAGCAGTCTTTCACAGAGTGGTCAACCTCTCCACATCTTTACTGCACTCAGCCTCTCTGTCACGTGACTCAGCTGTTGACATGTAACCTCATTCACTGTGAGAAGTTCCAGCAGCCGTTTGCTTTCAGCTGCTCACAACTTTTACAGCCTTTGTTCACACTGGACAACTTTGTTCAACAAATTTGAAACATTCAATCAATTTTAAGAATTGATCAGTTTATTTGTTTGTTATTATTTATTATTATTATTATTATTATTATTATTATTATTATTATTATTATTATTATTAATAATAATAATAATAATAATAATAATAATAATGCTATTATTGTTATTATTTATTTGTTATTTTCAGTTAAATTGTGTTTTGCACATCATTTCACAGAGTGGGATGACTTAGTTATTCTACCACATAAAATAAATATTTTCCTCATAGTGCTCCTCTTATGTTAAATGAGTACACATCAGTGATCTTCAACTGTCCAATCAATACATGACCCACTTCCTGTCCATGATCAATCATCTGTGTGTTTGTTACTGAGAGACTGAATCAATGATGGAAAATTCATTCTACACAGAGTGAAACCTTAATGTCAGTCCAATCTGGATCAGCAGCAGCTCTAACCTTTATCATTGTTTTGGGACCTAAGAGTCCAGGTCCCAGCGACAATAATTTCTGTATTGGCACCACACCACTGATTTAATGTTCTTTTTGTGTACAGTGTCTTTGAGTATCTTGGAAAACGCTTCTAAATAAAATGTATTATTATTATTATTACAACTCCAAACCCTGGAGATTCCACTGACATCAAACCCTGTTTACCGGAAGAAGAAAAAAGAAAACTCTGGACCCCCAAATCCACAAACAGCATCAAAGACAAACTGTACCATGGAGCGCTCTCCTTTTCTTCTCTAACTCTTCTGTGAATCTAGCAGACATCCACTCTCATACTGCTGCCAAACACATCCAACCCTCAAAATGCAGTCAGTATTGGCAGGTTACACTGATATAAACAACCTGGAAAAACTGGTGCTGAACATCATCATACAAGCTGTCAGTCTACAACACTGGACTCACCGTGCATCTTCATCAGAATCCAGACTACAAGGGTCTGCACGAATATACCAGAGCTCCAGACCCTGTACACTGATGCATGATCTCCAATCAGGACTTGAAGTCATTTCATTCATAATGATGACCATACAGCTGGATGTTTATAAGGATGAGAACAATCACGCACAAAGATCAATGGTAAAACAGTAGAGCTGGTTTATTTCTTACCAAGCTGACTGTCCCTGACTGTTATGTTTGAGTGGTGTGGTCAATTTTCACATTTAGACCAGCTGTTCTGTTCTTTTGTTATTGTTTTGTCTGTCTGTGTTAGTTACAGATTTATACAGATATAAAGTTATGATATGGTTAAGGATATATCTATGTAAGTGAAATGTTTGAATGGCACGGTCAATTTTCACATTTCACATTTTTTTATCTGTCTGTCTGTTTACCTGTCTGTCTACCTGTCTGTCTACCTGTCTGTCTGAATGGAGTAGATGGTAGGAAGCCGATTTGATTGCTTGCCTTCAGCTAAGTCCGAGGTAAGACTGTTTGTCTGCAAGTGTGTTTCAGTGTGTTTGACTGTGTGAGTGTTCATATAAACATCTTGATGTCATCATTCAGTGTTTCTTTTATTCATTAATTATTTATTTTGCTCATCAAACATCATAGAGATCACAGACCCAGTTCTCCAAGCCTGGTCTCACTCCAAACACTGCACCTTAAACATATATTATCTTTCTCTTGTCTGACTGAAGCTAACAGTTGTTGTGCTTCTTTACATTGTTAGCATTAGCACTGCATTAGTACTGTATGTTTGAGAGGTGCACTTGAAAATGGTTTGCTTAAATGTCGAAGGACAGAGGGTGTCACTCCCTGTACAGACTGTAAAGCCCTCTGAGGCAAAATGTGTTTTGTGACTTTGGGCTATACAAATAAAATTTGATTTGATTTGATTTGATTTAAATGTTATGAATTGTTTGGAGGCTGTTAAAAATGATTGGACTCACTTGTTGGTAGATTTTCAGATTGTTCAGATTTCAGATTTTCAAAGGTTCCCTTAGCATCAGTCCTGGACACGCTCCAGGTGACATCGTACAAAGAGCAAGAAAATCCAGGAGGAGGTGGTTGGATAGGTCAAGAAAACACCCCCCTAACCCCGACATCATTTTTGATCGCACTAAATGTTCTTCCATTTGAGTCATTCATAAAGCCATGGTGTGTGTGTGTGTGTGTGTGCTTGTGTGTTTGTGCAGGACTCAGAGGGCGTGGCCATCATGCTCGGCGTGTGCAGTAGCGGTCTGCTGGTCTACAGAGACAGACTGAGGATCAACAGATTCTCATGGCCGAAGATCCTGAAGATCTCATACAAAAGAAACAACTTCTACATCAAGATCCGACCTGGAGAGGTGAGATGCCAACGCACAGCTCAACAGCACAGAGAAGGGTTCAGACGTGACACCCTGAGTCCACCAATCAGACCAGACCACGTCTGGTAACCATAGACAGTGTTACTCATATCATGTTCCTCTAAACATAACCAGTTCACTGTCTGTCTCCAGTTTGACCAGTTTGAGTCGACAATTGGCTTCAAGCTGTTGAACCACAGAGCAGCTAAAAGACTTTGGAAAGTCTGCGTGGAACATCACTCCTTCTTCAGGTTAGTCTGTCTGTGATGTGTCGAATGTCACAACGTGATGTATGACATGATATGATGTGACCCTGCCTGCCTCTCTCTCCCTGTCTCTCTCTCAGGCTGATGTCTCCAGAAGAAACCCCTAAGAAGGTCCTGTCTCTGGGTTCAAAGTTTCGTTACAGCGGTCGGACTCAGATTCAGAGTCGCAGAGCCAGCGCTCAGATCTCCAGACCTGCACCACATTTCCCACGATGCGTCAGCAAGCGGAACATGCTGAGCCGCAGCCTGGATGGAGGTACTCTTCATGACCATCCTCGTACTGGTCCTGTTTACGGGCCCAGTGGTAGTAATAGTTGTACAGTACTCATGGTGGTGTATCAGTAAGACTAGGCCTAGCAGTAGGTGTTGTGGATTATAGTGGGTTATATGTGGTTCTGGTCTCAGTAGGTGTGGTTATAGTATACTCACCTTAGTAGTAGCAGGAGGAGAGTTCTGGTTCAGGAATCCCACTATGTGATTGGTCAGTTCTGTCTTGGTAACCAGTTGGTAACCAGGGTTTTTGATTGGTCCTCAGCTTCAAGGACCACGTCACCTCTGATTGGCTCTCCAGCCATCACAGCGTCCCCCAAAGCAAATGGTAGTCCACAAACAGGTAGAGGCTATTACTGCTGTGTACTGTAGCACAGATTGGCAACAGCTCTGAATGCTTCACTTCATTCAGCTTCTCAGGTGTGTCCTGATTGGCTGGTGGGGCTCTGCTTAATTCAGACAGATTTGTAATTGGCTGTCTTCATTTGTGTCCAATCAGATCTTCTGTTTCTGTTGATGTAATGTCAGACCTCTGTCCCGTCATCAGTGCCATCATAAGTCATCATCATCTGTCCAGTTGAATGCTTCAACCCATCATCCATCATCATATGGTCATGGAAATATCTAAGCCCCGCCCCCAGATAGCGGGGCATGGCCTCACACTATCCTGATTAAGCCCTGCCCTTTCTGTTGTTTCTCTGAGCGACAGGAAGGAAGTCTGACGTCAGCATAGTTAGCACAGTTAGCATTGTTAGCATAGTTATCTCTGTGAATATTAGCATTGTTAGCATTGTTAACGTATCATGGTTAGCGAGCCGTGTGATGATGTAATAGTCAATGCTGATTGGCCCAAGCTGCCTTGCATGCCCCTCTGAGCTCTGGTTGGCTGAATGTGCCGTTGCCTTGGCAACGAGCACCCGTGATGCTTTGCTGCTGATGAACACAAAGACAGCTTGGCTGACAGCATCACAGTGGTTGCTATGGTTATTACTGCTGAAGCTGGCTGGTGGTTGCTATGGTTACGCTCTCTGTGGTTGTGACATCACAGCCGGTGTGTGTGTGTGTGTGTGTGTGTGTGTAGATATGGGTACGGGGCTGTACGGAGCGTCAAAAGCCATTGCCGTCAGTGATCTCATCACCATAGTAACACCTGAGAGGAGGACGGAGGAGACAAGGACGGAGCAAGGTATAGAAAACGACCAAACAGAGGAGATGCGTCAGACCAGGTGACTGTGGAGCCGAAAGTAACTGACACCTCCTCTCCGTGTCTCTGTGTTTCTCCTTGCCTCCTTGTCTCCTAGTTGAAGAGGTGTTGGTGATGGAGGAGAAGGAAGAGGTGCAGCAGGAGGAAGAAGAAACCAGAGAGACAGAACTGTCTCAGCAGAGTCCTCCGACTCCTCAGAAACTTGACACCAAGGTGACAAACACCTGTCCCACCTGTCTGTCTGTCTCACCTGTCTGTCTGTTTCACCTGTCTGTCTGTCTCACCTGTGTCTGTTTCACCTGTCTGTCTGTCTCATCACCTGTCTGTCTGTCTCACCTGTCTGTCTGTTTCACCTGTCTGTCTCATCTGTCCTTGTGTTCCAGACTGAGCTGACTGACACAGCTGTGGACGGAGACCTTACGGCGACTGAGGTACTGTTGATCTGATCTTAATGAACCTGAACTACACCTGTATCACACAGAGCAGCAGGTGTTAGTTAGCTCTTTGCTCCACTAACTTGAACCTGTCTGTCTGTCTGTCTGTCTGTCTGTCTGTCTGTCTGTCTGTCTGTCTCTTAGTCTGATCAGGATGAAGACTTGCAGACTCAGGTGAGTCACCTGTCGTCAGTGTGTTTGATGTTGGTGTATTGTTTTGACTCAGACTGACTGTTTGTTTCTTCAGGAGACTCTGGGGAGTCCAGAGGAGGAGCAGAGACCTCAGACATCCATCAGCGCTCTGAGACGCTCCTTCCTAGAGGGAGGAGGAGCAGGAGGAGGAGGGATGACCGAGTGGGACAAACGTCTCGCCTCCTCACCTCTGCGACGTGTTGACGACTCTCCGATGATTGAACCGCTGGAGCCAGACGAGGTGAAACACCCTGACACCTGATGGTGAATGAATGAAAAGCACCCTGTCAAACAGAGCAGAGCCACAGTCCCCTGAATGCACCGTACTCATCATGAACTCACCACAGACACTCATCTGTCCTGATGTTATCACATACAGTGAACTAACCACAGACATTCCTCTCTCCTGATGTTATTACAGACCATGAACTCATCACAGACATTCCTCTCTCCTGATGTTATTACACTCACCTGAGCTTACCACATCTGTCACATGATTGGTTAATCACTCGCGTCTGTGTGTGTTTGATGTTGCTCACCTGTGCACTCCAGATGGGCGAGGTCATAACAAACCAAGCTCCACCTCAGCCAATCAAAGAGAAGAGCTACACTGTTGGGCGAAGCTACGACACAGCCTCCGGTAGGGTCGTCACCATGACAACCAGGGACGACTGCTCCAATATTACTGTGACAACAGGGAGTATGGAGGCAGGTCGTCAGGTCAGAGTCATCCCGCTGTCCACCGCTGATGATGTCATTCCAGGGGGAAAGTTAATCACCATTTGTGAGGCGAAGACACCAACCTCACCAACAGAGCTGCTGACCAACGCCTGTGACATCATCAGTAATATAATTTGTGGGGATGACAAAAAAGGAGGCGGGGCCTCAGTGATCTCACCCGTGACTCCAGTCCTCCCACTAAAATCGCCTTTGGTCGTGTTAAGTCCCAGTGCCTCGCCAGATCACCTGATGGGCAGGACGTCACCCTCTCTGGCCAGAGTGGTATGCAGTTTAGTGGACGGCATGGAAACCAGCATGAGGAGCTAATCCAGAACTCTGACAGTGGTGTTTAAACCCTGCAGCGCTGAACCACAAAATACTGCTGGTCAGAGCCAGTTCAAATTGAACACCTCAGCTCACCCTGCAGGAGGGTGATAAGGCAGTTGGAGATCAGGTGATATGTGGGTGGAGATCAGGTGACATGTTGGTGGAGATCAGGTGATGTGTGGGTGTAGATCAGGAGGTTTGTTGGTGGAAATCAGTTGACCTGTTGGTGGAGATCAGGTGATGTGTGGGTGTAGATCAGGAGGTTTGTGGGTGGAGATTAGGTGACTTGTTGGTGGACATCAGGTGACGTGTTGATGGAGATCAGGTGACATGGTGGTGGAGATGGGATGACTCAGTGGTAGGGAGATGAGGTGACTCGGTGGTGGGCATGAGATGACTCGTTGGAGATCAGGTGACATGGGGTGGAGATGAGATGACTTGGTGGTGGAGATGAGATGACTCGGTGGTGGAGATGAGATGACTCGGTGGAGATGAGATGACTTGTTGGTGGCAATCAGGTGACGTAGTGGTGGAGATGAGATGACTTGGTGGTGGAGATGAGATGACTCGGTGGAGATCAGGTGTCATAGATCAGACGACTTGGTGATGGAGATGAGATGACTCGGTGGAGATCAGGTGACATAGTGGTGGAGATCAGGTGACATATTGGTGGAGATCAGATGACTTGGTGGTGGAGATGAGATGACTCGGTGGTGGAGCTGAAGTGCTCAGTTTGAACTCAGCTTCTCCCTTTACCTCCTCCGAGTTGCCATTTTGTTTCACTTCCTTGTCAATCAAAATGGCGGACAAAGAGCGACCTCAGACTTTCTTTTTGTTCTTTTGCCTTCTTTTTGATTGGCTGCCTGCCGTTGGGTATGGGCAGGATGTGGGGGTGGGGGTTGGGGGGGGGGCAGGCGGAACCGGACTGGCAGAGGGTCAACTCATTATCATAATTCTCATATATCATAATATTGCTATGCAATTTCCCAGTTTGGGATGAATAAAATATTTCTAATAATAAAATTAAATAAAATTAGAGCACATGATCTTGAGGTCACATATATGATCCCTCCAACGTCAGGTCCTGTTCAGATACCTGAACCACCTCAAATGAATCTTGAAGGAGCAGTAAGTCCGAACTTCCTCTGGATGTCACCCTGGCACCAGGAGCCTGTTTAACCTGCAGATTGGCTCTTGTAGTCAGGTCGCATGGAGGTTGGTCCATCAGAATTAATCTATGAACCAACTCAGACCACTTCCTGTACAAACAAGTTGTTCTGGTATGACCTGGACCAGTATGGTCAGATGAACAGACTAAACAACGAACCAGAGTCTAAAAACTGATTGGGGGGGTACAAAACCTTCAAAGGATGTTCTCGTGGGGCTCTTATTTTTAAGTTTTGTTGCTGCTGTGTTTCATCACATCCTGTACATTTCTGCTTCCTTTCTCTGCGTCATCCTTCCTGTTCACAGATCAGGAGCGACCATCAAAGTTAATGACCTCACCTGACCTCACCTGACCTTACCTGGCCTGACCTGACATCACTACCTGTCTAGTCACAGTCAATCTCAGTACTGACAGCTAACAAACATATGTATGTAATTAAAAACTAATTATTAACATACGTTTCATACCCTATCAGACCACACCCACACTGACCATGACCATGGCCATGTCCCCTGCATGGTTGCAGCTCGACAGTCTAAAAACAAAAACGTTTATTTTTACATTAAGTTTCCTCTTTCCCTGTGTGTATGTGTGTGTATGTGTGCAGCCTAAACCTTCCTTTGATGAAATGTCTCCTGAACTGTCGGCTCTGCTGAAATCGGCCAGAGAACAAAAAACCTTCAGAGATCACAACCTGCTGAAGGTGCTGTCTGTTTGTCTGTATGTCTGTCGACACCTCTTATCCTAAGTACCAGTAGCCTGCCCTCTCTCACCTACACCTGGTTAATTTGTCCCTTTTCTCTCAATTTGCTGTTTCAGACATCAGAGAAGGTGGAGACAGTCTTCCTGATGACGGAGCCATGTGATCAGGACCAACCAGTGGCAGACCAGCCTCAGGTAGCAACAGGAAATCTTGTGGGCACGCTTTCTAGTAACACCACATCCCTTCCACCAGGGGCCTGCATGACACATGCTGATGATGTCACAGAGGAATGGGCCAGTGACAATCACAGTAACAACGATAATGATACTAACCAGGCTCATAATCCAGCCAATAAACATGAGGTCAGTGATGATGATGTCAGTGATTCTGAACCTAGCAGCCAGGCTAATGATGACAATGCTAGCAACACTAGTGAAGATGCTATCAGCGTGTTAGCACAGGCCGCAGTGGAGGAAGCCATGGATGCTGCAGTTAGACAGGCTCAGAGTCCAGGTGGTAATGATGCTAGTCAGGATAACATTAATGCTAACTTTGTAGTTAGCCACATTGACCAGGAACTAACTATCAAGGAGGCTAATAACTGTCAGCGTTGCCACAATGAAAAGGACTCTGATGACTCTGAGGAGGACCAGGGAGGGTGGCAGTTTGGAGAAAACTCCCCTCCTTCTTTACCCCTCCCCACCTCCAGGTGCTCCCCGAGTTCGGCAAGTTGGATGCAGCCATCCATCCACAGTGATGAACCTCTGCAGGAGGTAACACATGAGACAGACACTGAGTTGTGGTCCCTACTCCAAAGAAACCTGCCCCGGTGGTCCCTGCTTCAAAGAAACCTACCCCAGTGGTCCCTGCTCCAAAGAAACCTGCCCCAGTGACTCCTGCCCACTGACTCCTACCCCACTGACTCTTAACCAACCGACTTTTACCCCACTGACTCTTGCCCAGTCACTCCTGCCCACTGACTGCTACCCCACTGACTCATATCCAACTGACCTTTACCCCACTGACTCCTACCCAATTGACTTTTACCACACTGCCTTTTACTCCACTGACTCCTACCCAACTGACTTTTACCCCACTGACTCCTGCCCAACTGACTTTTACCCCACTGATTCCTACCCAACTGACTTTTACCCCACTGACTCCTGCCCACTGACTCCTACCCAATTGACTCCTGCCCAACTGACTTTTACCCCACTGACTTTTACCCCACTGATTCCTACCCAATTGACTTTTACCCCACTGACTCCTGCCCACTGACTCCTACCCAACTGACTCCTACCCAACTGACTTTTACCCCACCGACTGCTACCCAACTGACTTTTACCCCACTGACTGCTACCCAACTGATTTTTACCCCACTGACTCCTATCCAATTGACTTTTGACTTTTGACTGAAGGCAATGTAACAAACCAAGAGACTTCAGAATATTAAATCTTTAAAGGGTTAATTCTCTTTCAGTGAAATTTGGTTCTATGAGGCTCTAATCCATAGTCAGTCCATGGCGGTCTCTTTGGACTGAGTCAGCAGTAAAATCAGTGAGAACATTTCCAGATCCACAGAGTAATATCTGCTGCATGGCACCACTGGGTTTAGGTGTTGGGCTACATTAAATTTTATGACTGTGACGATGGCGAAGTTCCAGCTGTCTGATGGAGAAGTAAAGCAGTGAGAATATGCTAGCATACACTAGAACCTCATAGAACCAAACCACAAAAAAACAAACAATCCCTTTGAGAACAGACAGACTGGATTCAAATCAGCATTCAGTTTCTAAATCTGTAAATGTTCTGTGTTCCTATCAGGAGGTCCCTGTGATGAGGAAGACTCTCACATATGAAGCTCCAGGGGTGAGGACGAAGAATTCCTCTAAACTGAGTCTTAATGTGCTGAGCTCAGTCTATATTTATAAAATGACTCTAGAACAATCAATAATCTTTCATCAATTTCATCATTACTGAATCAATAATGTGATCAATCATATGTGTTTTTGTGTTTCAGAGCCGACTGGACTCTGATCCTCCTGCAGGTTTACTGCTGAGCTCCCAGACCTTCACTGCAGAGACCTCCAACACCACCACCACTACACACATCACCAAGGTAACACTGGTCACCACAGTAACACACCATCACGCTGTCGATCAGGAAGTTAAATATCTGAACCAGAACTGGGGAGGATCCAATAAAGATCAATTAAATCAATAATAAATTAAATTCTCTTCAGACAGTGAAAGGGGGAATCTCAGAAACCAGAATCGAAAAGAGAATTGTGATTTCTGGAGACACAGAGATCGACCATGACCAGGTAAATACTTTTCATTCATTAAAAACAGTTTGTCAGGGTTGGACAGCCAATCAGGATGGAGTATTCATGAAGACCATGGTTTACATTAAATTAATGTTGCTTACATGTACATGCAAACATCAAATTAAATGAAATAGAATGATGATTTTATTAAATTATATAACAAAAGTTACTAAATCCTGATTAGAGGTACTAGCCCCTGGTCAGACCTGGATTATATGACCTAAACAAGGACCGGTACCTGGACCAGGTTCTGACCCACGTGTCTTTCTTGAAGGCTCTGGCGGCGGTACTCAGAGAGGCACGGCGGCAGCATCCTGAGCTGTCCGTCACACGAGTTGTCGTCCATAAAGAAACAGAGGTCTCTCCCGATCATGTGATTGATTAGTGACATCACAGGTAACAGACCGTCCGACAGGTCTCAGGCTGGATGCTGATTGGAAGCATACAAGACATTGTTTGCATGTTTTACACACATGTTCAAGAACAGAAAGTTTAGCCAGAAGAGAGAAGATTTGATTGGTTAGGAGACAGAAGGAAATGTTCTGATTGGATAAAATGTTCTAGAGTAACAGGAACAGGACGAGTACGTGGTGATTGATTGGTGAAGATAAACTGAAGACATCTTCACGAAACACCTTCCCTTCTTGACCCATCAGCTGATCATTGATGACTCATCAGTTTCTTGGCTCAATGTGGCTACATAAAACACATCATGCAATGCTAACATGTTATGCTACCATTACTCACTGTTCTCTCAAATGTGATATCATTTTACAGCCCCAATAAGGGAGTGTGGCCCCGCCCTTCTGTTGTCCACTTTTATCTGTCTGTCGTCCACCAGTCGTATAGCTGTTCACCTGCCGTCTACCTGTTGTCCACCTTTGTCTGTCTGTCTGTCATCCACCTGTTGTTTTTATCTGTCTTAAGTTCGTCTTAATCATCATAAGAACCACAAACTGTTGAGAGGACAGTGGTGACATACTAATATGCTATGCTAACGTCGTAGTCCATGCTTTGAAGCTTGTTAACTTGCTAACAAGCATGTGCAGGAAGTTCTTCTGGCTAACTTAGCATAGCCTCTCCCTAAGTTAATGGGTGGCTGATTGGAATGTGTAGAGCTGCTCCATCTGGTGGTCAGATTACATTTCTGATTGGTCTGACATCACAGGTGAGTGTCAGTTGGAGTTTTGCTCTCACTTCATGTGTATGTCATCTGTGACCTGAATAATCAGGTGAATTGAATCCCTGTGATGCTGTTATATTCATGAAACATTATGATAACATCGTTATACAGCTCAGAGATCACATTATAAAGACATATTCTGTCTCTCTTTTAGGACTGACTACAGAAGCTTCTGCTGCATCATGGGAGTTGTAGTTCAGACTACAGGCCAACTAAGAAGCTGTTTGCAGCGACACCCAGAGGACATTAATAGAACTGAGGCTTTACACACATGTGCATGTACACCTGTACACACAGCAGCACCTGTCTGTCTGACTGGGGCGAGGCAAGTAACTTAGTTAGCTTCAGAAAAATGAACATTAGTTATATAGATAATTAGATTTAGTTCACTTAAAGGAATAAAATATTTAAAAAACACAAACAGGTGAGACAGACAGGTTAGAGACAGACAGGTAGCACTGCTGTGGGGCCATGAACACATTCTCATAGCAACCTGACAGCTGGAGCAGGTCAACATCAGATGAACTGTCACCACGAATTAACACAACTTGACCTTCTGCTGAAGCCCCACCCCCACACACCTGACACCCCAACAGATTAATGCAGGCGTCTCATTGGTTGGTTGACTCAGGTGTATTTGCTCCTAAGAGACAGCAGCTTTATGAAACATCCAGAAAACAGTTTGCATCACATTGACCTCACCAGGTGAGATCACCTGATTCTTGCCTGGTCAAAACTGGGTCTTTTATTCTGACAGTCTGCTGCAAACTGTTTCCTGTCTGACATGTAATAGAGCATGATTACTAGCACTGTAACCACTCACTGTATAGCAGCAAAAATTAAGCTCTGTATTTACCCATAATGCAATAGTAATGTGCCATTCTCTCATTTCAACATGGAAACCCTTGTTATTAATTATTTCACTGATCTGTCTTAGTATTTTATGTCTACTTATTTATGGATTGATTTATTGATTTCAGTGTGACCACTTCCCCCGGTGTCATGTTACAGACTGACCACTCCCCCTTGGTGTCATGTTACATGCACGTTACAGACTGCCCCCCCCCCCCCCCCCCCCCCCCCCCCCCCCCCCCCCCACCGGACTGACCACTCCCTCAGGTGTCATGTTACAGACTGACCACTCCCCCCGGGTGTCAAGTTTCATTGTTTTTACCTTCAAAACTGAAATAAAATGATGAATGAGTCAATTAAACAAAGTTTTTGTGCTTCTCTGAAGAGAGATCTGACCCCAGGGCGAGTATAATATGAGGTAATGTTCCATGAAGGGATGGTAGCAAATTTTAGTACTTTTCAGATGATCTTTAATGATTCAGTTACAAATTAAGTCACAGTGATGTCATGTAAACTGTTGGTGTCTGTGGATCAATCAGAGCCAAATTCGGCTTTGCTAGGCAATGGGGCATGAGTTAGGAGTGACACCCAACAGGAAGTGGGCCGAGCTCAGGTTCAGAGTGTCGCTCAGGTGAGACTTATTGAGCTGCAGGTTCCTCAGACAACCTCTGAACCTGAAGCTGATTGACAGGCAGTTCTGCTTCACCCCAACTGCAACAGACAGGTAGAGAGACAGACAGGTGAGGCAGACAGGTAGAGAGATGGACAGGTGGAGACACAGACAGGTCAGTATCAGTTCTTATGTGACATCTGTAGCCGACTTCAGAGCTGTGACTCACCTGGATATCCACCCAAGTAAACTGGGTTGTTAGTCTCAGCAGAGGTGGATTGTGGGTAAGGGTTGGGTGTGGTGTAACTCCGTCCATCTACACTCAGAATCAGGGTGTGTTTGGTTTTTCTGGCCAGCAGGCGGTGCCACCGTCCATCACACAACACCTGACCAACTGAACGCACCGACACTCGACCAGCCCCGTTATTCACATTAAACACCACCTGAGGACACACAGGAGATGCTGTTATCACTGCACGCGCACACACACACACACACACACACACACACACACAGGTAACTCTTTGCTTACCTGTCCACCGATCATCTCCAGTCCAATGGCATCAACCTTTGCACTGCTGATTCCCAGAAACACTCCTTCTGATTGGCTTGTTCGAAACTCCAGAGACACAGACACATCAGAGCCGACCTTATAACCATCACGCACTGAGCGCGCACACACACACACACACACACACACACACACACAGTTTAATATGCTGGTTAGATGTCACGCTCCTGCTCAACATGCTTATGTTCTGTTGTCTTCTTTGTGTTGACTCACTCATGATGGCGTATCCACTTCCATTAAAGTAACTTCCTGTCTGATCATTGGTGAAACAGGAAGTGACATCATGCTGTGAGGCCGGCTTAGACAGATCCAACACGGCTCCGTTCAGACTGACGGAGTGAACACAACCTGCAAAACTGCTGCTCACCTGAGAGAAACAAAGGAAGTGAAGGTCACATGATCCTCACTAGGTCACAGTCAGCTGGTGAAGAACAACGTCATACGTACATTAATCCTCTTGGTGATATGTGCATGCGGCAGTCCTCCCAGGTAAAGTGTGTCGTCAATGTCCAGCTGGTTTCCTTTGATAGTAACAGAGTCCGGACGTGAACCATTGACAGACACAGACAGAGACCGCCGGCTGACCTCAGCACTCACCTAAGAGTTCAAAGAGACTCCAAGTAAGTCCTGACCAAGATGTGACATCACTTCTTCTCCTGTGTATGTGTGTGTGTATACGTTAACTCACGTTGTGCCACATTCCGTCGTTAATGGTGACGGATGAAGTGACGGAGGCGGGGCCTTTCCCCAGGTCAGCTGACATTATCAGTCTGCCTCCTGTCAGTCTGAGGACGATGAAGTCCGTCTGTTTGGAGTCGGAGAGGAGGATGATCAACCCATCGAGAGCTCGGCTTCGAACCGACAACCTCACTGACACGCTGAGGACGATGAGACGATCATTAAACACCTGGTCACAGCCCAGCCCACACATGACCACAGCACTGTCGTCATAGAGACTCACCTTCTTCTCACAGTGTTGGGATTGATGATGAAGGTCATGTGGCTGTGTTTGGACAAACCAAACTGAGCTGCAGATGGCAGGAAGGTCGGCTCCACCTCCAGGACACACTGCATCACAAATCAATCACCAATAATCAGTCACCAGTAATCAATGACCAGTAATCGATCAGCAGTAATCAATCACCAGAAATCAGTACCAACACTCACGATAGTGCCTGATCAATTGTACTAAATCATGGATCAATATTAGATCATAGAAGTATTGATTACCATCAGTGCTCCAGGTGTCATGGCGCTCAGGTGTGTGGGCGGGGCTATAGGCAAGTGGGTGGGGTCATGAGTTGGTTCTACATCCGGGTCATCAGGAAGAACTGCCCCCCCGACTCTCTCTTCTAATAGGCAGCTGTCGAGCTCCACCCCCTCATATCTTATAGCTCCTGATAGGTCAACAAGCCTGGATGGAGCCACCAATCAAAATAGTCAATAAGAGAGAGAGAAAACAGTGTGTGTGTGTGTGTGTGTGTGTGTGTGTGTGTGTGTGTGTGCGTGTGTGTGTGTGTGTGTGTGTGTGTGTGCGCGCGTGTGTGTGCGCGTGTGTGTGTGTGTGTGTGTCTCACTTACGCTCCTCCCACGACCAGGTGCTGGATGCAGCCTCTGAACCACCTGGACACATCCTGTAATCTAATTGGCAGACGAGACTCCTCCCCTGATGGCAGCCCACCAATGAATAAAGAGGCTTTAGACAAACGCGAAAATCCGCCCGGCAACAGAGACACAGATTTCAAGTGTTCCTCATCCACCTGCATGGACAGAGACCTGAGAGACAGATAGTAATATGTCAATATGTGAGGTGAAACAGGTGAGACAGGTTTCTATTACCATGGCAACACTTACTTCCGGTTGATGGTGATAATCACAGAGTGTTTTGTTCCATCACTGAAGGATCCTCCATCAGGTTTCACCACTGTCACCACCCGCGTAGCCCCACCCACCTCACCAAGCTCTGCCTCCAACGCACCTGAGACCAGGTGGACAGACAGGAAGTGCTGCATGCACACACACAGATAATGACCATGGTTACATAATGGTAATAATAGTACCTGGTGAACAAGTGTGTCACATTACTCTCTGGCTCACCTGTCTCTGTGTTCGGTCGTCACTGAAAGCAGCGAACAGAACTCCTGATTGGTTCTTGGTGGAGAAGGAGAAGAGAAGCTCTGCCTCCTGACCGAGTAGTTGAGGAGCGATCTGAACAAAGCCACCAGCCAACACGGACACACTCCGCACCGCCTGAGACAGGTAACATCGTGGAAATCATTTTCCCGTAGGCAGAGAAGGTATTTACACCCGACAGCACCTTCATACACCCGACAGCGTCTTCATAATATTCTCCAGAATATCCTCTGTACAAGGTTGTACCATACCACCTTCATACACCTGACAGTGCCTTGATACCCTTCTGTGTGTGTATATGTCTGTACATGCGTGAGTGTGAGTGTGTGTGTGTGTGTGTGTGTGTGTGTGTGTGTGTGTATTACCTCGAGTACACAACCCTTTCTGACTCCAAACGCGTCTCTCAGCAGGTCAAAGTTGGACCGAGCGATTTCCACATTCTTTATGCAGCCCACATATGACCTGGAAACCACTTGTCGTCTACCAACCAGACAATTAAAGACAGTCAGACAGACATTCAGACAGGTGTGGATATCACCTGTGAAATCACAAACGCACCTTATTGGTCTTGATGTAGGAAGACCTCCAATGTAGATTGGGTCGAGGTCAGAGCGGTTAAGGTCAGATGCTGTTCCAGGAGACTCCGCCTCCAACACCTCTTTCTCTGATGATTGGTCGGCTGCCATGATGGACAGGTAACCTGGACACATAGTAACAGGAACAGTTGTATCAGTACTGCTAAACATTGCGGCAGCAAAAGCAGCAGTTACAGGTGAGACACCTGACATCAAGAGTTAAGCCACGCCTCCTAACACCTGACCGTAAAACTATAGACATTGTACTCTACTACAGTAGAGTACACAAGAACTGCAGTAAAAGAACTACAGTGGTAGTTGCAGTAGTCGTAGTAGTTGCACTAGTTGTAGTAATACTAGTAGTAGTAGTAGTAGTAGTCGTAGTCGTACCTTTGCGTTTGCTCCTCTGCAGTGTGATCTTGTACCACACTCCGGTGTTGTACTTCCTGTTCGAGGTCATGATCAGAGCACCTGAGCCAAGGTCAAAGGTCAGACGGACATGCCCCTCCACCAGCTCCATGGACAGGAAGTCTCTCTGAAAGAGACAGGAAATTAGGTTGTGTGTGTGTATGTGTGTGCATGTGCATATGTGTGTGTGTGTGTCATACAGTGTTGTTCGAAGCCAGGTACAGCAGTAATCCGCCTGGTGACAGAGTCTTAAAAAGCAGAACGATGGAGGTGGAGGTTGCTCGCAATGATTTCTGAACCAATGAGAATCCGGATCCATCAAAGTGGAAGGAAGTCTCCTCTGCCTGGGGACTAAGAGACAGACAGGTGGAGACAGACAGGTGGTCAAAAACACTAGACTCCTTGATTTGCGAATCTGTAAATTTCACTGCTGAACAACAAAAACACAGTCAGGTGAGCAAGTTTCCTCACAGGTGTAGATATACACCTGTAGTTGTCCAGGTGTTTTGTGGTCATCCAGGTGTTTTATCAGTCACTTCTGTGTATTTACCTGCTGAAGCAGCCTCCACATTCACCCTCTCTGCTAATGTAGTTCCACAGGCCGATGCTTCTCTCGTTGAGCGATGCTTCACCCAGACAGCCCTGGAAGGTGGAGGACCGCAGCACGGTGGGGCTCTGCCATCACACACACACACAGTTATACCCTGTTCACTTGTATACCTCCACACACCTGTACACCTGATGTGTGTCTGTGTTACCTGAGTGTGAGCTCCCAGTCCTCCGATGTGGATCACAGAGTTTCTATCAATGTCTAAAACCCGGGATGGTCCCGGTGATGTCGCTGTTACTGCAGGTAATGGAGCTGACTCCATCTCCAGCTGATGGACTGACAGAGAGCCGTGGGCCCCAAACCTGCCGACGCCATGACATCATCACACATTCATAAACTAGGGGAGTGGTCTATCAGCCACGACATCGTGAAGACATTACATCATGCGATCTGTTCTGATCATGTGATGTGTTAATGTGATGAGGTGTGTATTTACCGTGTCACGTTGATTCTGGTCCATCTGTTGTTGGTGATGTCCAGTGCAGGAAACTCCAGTTTGGTACTGCCTGAGCCCACGTTCCACACCAGAGACACCTTCCCATCATGCATCTGTACTGCCAGGAAGTCCACCTGAACACATAAATGAGGTTTAGAGTCCTGAAACCAGGATTGGACTCCAGTCCTGTGTAGTGTTTTTTGTGTAGTTGTTGTGTAGTGTTACCGTGGTGTTGCTGCCCAGGTAGAAGAGCAGGTTTTCTGGACTTGACGTCTTCAGGGTCAAACTCAGAGTGTTGAAGTTACTCGAATGAATCTGAGGTCTGTAGGAACGAACGCAGTCTCTGTCCGCCTGCACCGCCACCTTAATCTGATGACACCATCATCATCATCATCATCTTCATCAATATCATCATCATATACACACATTATATCACAATATAATGTGTGTGTGTATTTGTGTATGTTTATGTACCGAGGCCGCCTGTCTTCTAGCCTGATCGATCAGCTCTCTGATGTCAGTCAGATTCCTGCTCAGTGTTTCTCCCAGCATGCTCAGTGGCTTTATCCGGTCCATGAGATGGTCTGTGCGATGCTCCACCTCCTCCAGCTTACGCTGCACCTCATTGGCTGAGCATACAGGAAAGTTTTAGCAGCCTGTAAATCTTTGGGCGGTTTGTCCTGATGAAAGTGTTGACGTACCTGCAGAGTGTGTCACCATCACCAGCTTGTTGGTCTCCCTTGCTGTGCTGTTGGTGTTTTCCACCACAGAAGAAGAATCCTGCAGCTGCTGTCTGAGGCTGTGCAGTCGCTGCAGTGCCCCCTGCAGGCCGGAGTGTGTCACTGCAGCCTGAGAGTGAGTCTGCTGCAGTGACCAACCTGAAAACAGCAAAGGATGTGTTCATTCATTTGTCCATTCGTCCCTCCATTTGTTCGTCCTTCCATTCATTCATTCATTCATTCATTCATTCATTCATACGTCACTCACCACTGGAGAGATTTTTAAGCTCCTTGATTGGCTGATGGAGGAAAAGGCTGAAGTTATGGACACTCTCTCTGACCAATCCCAATCGACTGGTTACCATGGAGATGTTTAGCTGTAAGTCTGAGAGACAGGCAGATGGTTAGACAGACAGACAGACAGACAGACAGACAGACAGACAGACAGACAGACAGACAGACAGACAGACAGACAGACAGACAGACAGACCTTCAGCTGTCTCATTGATTTGTCGACTTTCTTCTAAAACTGCAGAACTGATGGTCAGTTTGGCTCTGCCCTCCACTGAGAGCGACTGCTCTGATTGGAGAGTCTGAAACACACAAACAGGGCACAGGTGAGGAGGATGACAGGTGAGACCCACCAGATTTTTTTTAGCCTTTCCAAGTTTTATTGACAGAGACAGCTGAAGAGTGACAGGAAATATGGGGAGAGAGATAGAGAATGACATGCGGGAAAGGGCTACAGGTCGGGACTCGAACCCGAGCTAGCCACAGTGACCCTTTGCCCCTACGGGACGGCTGCTCTACCAACTGAGCTAAGCGCCGCCCCTGAGGACTCACCATGTTGAGAGACAGTGTGGCGGTGGCATAGGCGATTGAGGCGGCCTGCTGGGCGGAGTCAATTCGTTCTGTGATGTCACTGTCAAGCTGAACCATTCGGCTGCTGTTCTGAGAAGCGTTACACACCGATGACAAGGAGCTGAGAGAGAAGAAGACAGTTAACACACACAGACTCTCACGCAAACAGACATACATGCACACACACAGGCACACACCTATACAGAAAGTGGGTGTGGCTCTGCAGCATGTGGGCGTGGTTTTCTGCACGATAAACATTTTCCAGAGCGTCCGTCGTCTTCAGTCCAATGACCAAAGCATCCACCTGTTTCCTCAGAAGGGGGTGCCACTGGTCCAACTGCCCACTGAACACCTCCACCTGCTGAACACAGTTGAGATGATGTTAGTACATGTTAATGATCAATGGTTGTCGATTGATTGTTGATTGGTTTGAAGGATGTCTCACTGTTGTGGTGTTTGTTAAGCCCTCTGTCAGGCTGAATGCGTCGTCCAGCAGCACCTGACTGTCCTCCATGACTCCGCCCTCAAACAAACACTCCGTGCTCAGGTTATGACGGACTGTCTGCAGGACACAACAGATACAATAAAGGTGTGTTTACCTGACCAGTTGTCTGTTTATATCTGGCTCAGGAGTGTGTGTGTTTACCTGGTAGCGGTGCAGAAGAGTGTGTATGGCATTCAGCAGAGTGTGTGTTTGTGCGTTTTGCTGTGCGGCGTCATTCAGGTGTGTGTATGCACATTGCAGCATTTCCATGTCAACGCTGAGAGAGGCAGACAGGGGGCGGAGCTTGTTATCAGCTGCTGCCCTGCTGGACAGGAAGTGGTTCTGCAGGAAGTTGACGAGAGACTCTGCCAGACTGCAGAGTTAACAATGGTTAACGAGTGCTCAGACAAATTAATGATTTGTTAATTAAACAAATGAATTAAATTAATTATTAATTATTCATAAAGCACACAAACACACCTCAGCTCCTGATTGGCTGCAACACTGGCGGCTGTCAGGTTGAAGGCTCTCATGGTTTCCAGCATGGAGGCCATTTCATGCACCAGATATGTCTGATTGGCTGAACTGAGCTCATCCTCTTTGGTCTGATTCAAACGCTCCGCCTCTCTCTGAAGCACTAGACCAATCAGATTACAGAGTCACTTTCTTTAAAATCCCTTCCTGGACACGATGTCACCTATAATACATTAATGATGTCAGCACAGGCTAACTTTACCCTGGATATTGTCTTGAAGGCTGCTGATGTTCTCCAGCAGCAGGGCTCCCTGTGAGATGGACACGCCCACTTTGTCCAGGTTGTTAGACAGTCGTGTGACCTGGCCAATCAGGAGAAAGGAAAAATATGATCTCTCACAATCCCCTGTGGCCTGCCTGTAGTGTTTATATAACAGAGTGAAGCCTGGGTACCTGCTGCATCAGAGCGCTGAGGTCAGAGGTCACATGATTCAGCTCGTCTTCCACGCTGGACAGGTGCAGAGCGGCCACGCCCACCTGTCAGAGGTCACACAGGTGAGTCACTCAAACAGGTGAAACAGGGCAGGGCAGTGTCACTCATCAGGTCATGTGGTGCGTTACCTGTATGGCGCTGGTCTGGTTCTCCAGCAACACGAGCTGACGGTACGGTGCCGCGGCAACAGCACTCAGGTTGACAGACAGGAAGTGGGCATGTATTTTCTCCAGTTCGTCTAACAGAACGCCGCTGCACTTGTCATCACAAGCTGGAGGCCAAAACACACACATGATGTCTGATAACACACAACATACACACATGATGTCTGATGTTGTGCATGTCATGGTTACTCACACACACACTGTCCTCCCTGCAGAATGTGCTTCTTATCACAATGGTCACATGACCGACCTTTGACCCCGGCCTTACAATCACACTGTCCACTCAGCGGGTCACATAGCGGCTGCAGAGAGCCCCACGCACTGCAACTGCACCGTGAACACACCCCGCCGGGCATTGATGGGTTACCATAGTAACCAATAGAACACCTACACAATGACACACATACTGTGATGTTACTTCCTTTAACATGTGGTCAAACATGTAAGCTCAAGTTAGAATTTCAAAATAAAAGTCATATTACATCATCACCCTGTGATGTTATGACCCTCACCTCTCACAGTATCTCCCCTCGTACCCCGTCTGACAGGCGGTGCAGCGGAAATCACCATGCGCTCCCTCGGACACACACGTGGGGCTGAAACTACGCACGCACAGCTTACGTCAACAAGCTGAGAGAAGACAACAAGTAAAGTAGCATCAAATCGCAGCTCACCTGTTGTCCCGCCGAGGGCAGGCGCACAGCGAGCAGTCGCCAATGGAGCCACTGACATTCCCATAATACCCTGTGGCACAAAGCTCACAGCTCCGCCCACTGGTGTGATGCTGACAGCCCTGTACGAAAAAATAGAAACATCACTACACCCTCCTCTATTGTCTGTGTTAGCATGTGTTAGCATGTGTTAGCATATGTTAGTATGTTACCTGGCAGTCTCCAGTCTCTGCGTCGCAGCTCTCACTGTGGCCACTGCAGCGACATCGAACACATGGACGAATAAACAATGACTTCTTACTCTGAGATGACAACTCAGACAGAGGCTTACGGAAGAAACCTGGTGCACACTCCTGCACACAGACAGAAAGAGAGAGAGACAGGTCAGAACGAGAGAGACAGGTACATATGAACCACTGAATGACGTTTTGAGGCTCATCTACTGTTAACTACTATGGTTTCTGTGGTTGCCATGGTAATGCATGAATAAATTACCTGACAGGACAGTCCGGTGTATCCAGGTGGACAGATACAGGACTCAATCAGTCTGGCCACGCCCTCTCCAACCTCTGCCCTCTCATGTATCTCTGGCTCCACCGCCACCTCCACCGCCGTCTCCATGGTGATGTTGGAGATCCTGAACGAAACATACAGTCAGGAAATGACATCATTAAAACTGCTGATATCACTGCTGTTACAGCTTACTGTATGTGTGTGTGTGTGTACCTGCTCTGCTGCAGTCTCGTCCCGTATGACGCCTTGATGATAATGTACTCAATATTATTGAGGACGGACATGAAGTCAGAGCGACTCACCGACTTCTCCAACACTGAGTTAAAATACTTCCACGTGTGCTAAAACATCCAAAGACAAACAGTCAGACAGTCAGACAGATTCATTTTGAGCTAATTGTATGCTATATTGTGGCAGGTTTCCCATAATTCCCAGTGGCATACCTCTGTCATCCTGACGTCATGCTGTGTCCTAATGCCATTTCTAGGGGCAACCATGTCAGTGTATATGACCAGCTTCCTAAGAGTCCCGCCCCTCATCAGGACCTGAGGCTCCTGATTGGACAACCCAGAGCCGTCCTCAGCATAAAAGGTGATGATGTAAGACAGCAGGGCACCGTATGACAGCAGCTACATAGGAAATACACAGAAAGTACACAATATGTACACAGTAAGTAATTTTGAAACTTTATTAATCACACAACACGGTGAAATTATTCTCCGCATTTATCCAATCCAGTTGGCACCTGTCGGAACACACATGCACGTGCACAGGATCACACACATTGTGGCAGATGCCTAGTACACACAGACTGGAGCAGTGGGCAGCGATTCGATGCACTCGGGGAGCAAATGTTGGGGGGTTCAAGGGCATCTCGGCCATGGCAGGGGGGTGGACTGACACCCCACCGGCTGTCAGTTCACATTTCCAATTTTCAAGCAGTGAGTGGGAATCGAACCTGCAGGTTATTGGACGACCCACTCTACCACTGAGCCACGGCTGCCCCAAAGACGACACAACACGTATGGAGCTACGGGATAGGCGTCCTGCTCGCAGCAGCACCATTAGCTTGGAGCCCCTCTGTTGCCGAGCTTGTGGCCCACCCTAAAGTACACAGTAGCTGAAGGGTCACTCCTGTAAGCCAACGTGAAAGGATGGAGTCAACAGTACCTGTGGGCCTTCAAAGTGGGGGGGCAGTCTCCAGTAGAGTGGGCCGATCAGCCTGCTGCTGTTGAACTCTCGGGTGTCGAGCAGCATGTCACCGCCCTGCTGGTAAACTCCAGATACTTCACCCTGCAGGTTAGACTGACTGACTAATGACAGCAGAGCAGGAGTGCGAGCCAAACTGATCTATGAAGGAAGAGATCAGGATGAGACCAGCAAACCGTCAGAACATCAAACCATCAGAACCTCAGAAAATCAGAACGTCAAGATCATGAGAGGAAAGTCATAAACAAGTGAAGACTACATCAGAAGAAGGGTTAGGACCAAGAAGACCTGTGACATCACAGGAAGCCCCATGATGTGTACTTGTACTTACAGGTACTCTGTAGAGTCCTGCCTGTTATATCTATGAATGCAGTCCGATGTGTACTTACAGGTACTCTGTAGAGTCCTGCCTGTTATATCTATGAATGCAGTCCGATGTGTACTTACAGGTACTCTGTAGAGTCCTGCCTGTTATATCTATGAATGCAGTCCGATGTGTACTTACAGGTACTCTGTAGAGTCCTGCCTGTTATATCTATGAATGCAGTCCGATGTGTACTTACAGGTACTCTGTAGAGTCCTGCCTGTTATATCTATGAATGCAGTCCGATGTGTACTTACAGGTACTCTGTAGAGTCCTGCCTGTTATATCTATGAATGCAGTCCGATGTGTACTTACAGGTACTCTGTAGAGTCCTGCCTGTTATATCTATGAATGCAGTCCGATGTGTACTTACAGGTACTCTGTAGAGTCCTGCCTGTTATATCTATGAATGCAGTCCGATGTGTACTTACAGGTACTCTGTAGAGTCCTGCCTGTTATATCTATGAATGCAGTCCGATGTGTACTTACAGGTACTCTGTAGAGTCCTGCCTGTTATATCTATGAATGCAGTCCGATGTGTACTTACAGGTACTCTGTAGAGGCCTCCCAGCTCTTCACAGTCTCGGCTGAGTCCTGAACAGAAACACTGTGAGCAGCCATCGGGATTATCAGCTGACAAAGCGAACCAACCAGAGACGCACTCCTCACAACGCCGACCGGACACGCCCACCTGGGAATACACACACACACATATATATATATACATACATATATATACACACACACACACACACACACACACGCACACACACACACACACACACACACGGTACCTTGCACACACACTCTCCAGTGTGTAGACAGTCACACACTCCCAGCGTTGTGTTACAGAATGTTTCATCTGTTCCCGCCACGTCGCAGCCACACGCTGAGCATTCTGGGTAACCATAGTAACCAGGCGCACATTGGTCACATGACCTCCCAGAGAATCCCTCTCTGCAGCGACACTGCCCATTGGTCAGATCACACTGAGGGGCAGAGCTTCCTGCTGCACTGCAACTGCATGGCTAAAGAGACACCAGAAAGTTAGGCTGCACACCTGTGTGTACCTGAGTGTACCTGTGTGAACCTGCATGTACCTATAGTTTCGGTAGTTCTGTATAGTTTCTGAGTGTTTACTTGTGTATACCTGTGGTTACCTGATTGTACCTATGGTTACCTGTGTGTACCCAAGTATTCTTGTGTATTTGTGTGTGTGTCCTTGCATACCTTGCAGCCAGTTACCGGGTCATGACCCCAGTAACCTGTCTCACACCTGTGGCAGGTGTCTCCCTCTGTGTGGGCGGGGCAGATGCACTCTCCACTCTCAGGGTCACAGTTTCCTTTTGTGTGATCACAGGTACATGCTGGGAACAGATTACAACCAATCAGCGTCAAGACAGACAACCAATCAGTGGCACGTTGCCTTTGCTATTTCATTACCTATGCAGCCGTTGGCATGGAAACCATAGTAACCATGCTTACAGCGGTCACACTTATGTCCAGCCACGCCCTCTGCACACTGGCACCTCCCCTTGGCATCACATGACTCAGAGAGCGATCCTAATTGGCTGCAACCACAAGCCTGACAGCCATGCCCACTCTGCAGCCCGAAAAACCCGGGCTGAAAAAAAATTAAATAAAACAAAATTAAATGAATAAAAAGTAAAATTACGATTGAATAATCAGAAACATCGACAGACATATGTGTGTGTGTGTGTCTCACCTGGCAACGGTCACAGGTGCGTCCCACCACGTTCTGTCTGCACAAACATTCACCTGTTGTGACATCACAGACACTAGAGAGGGAGCCGCTGACATCACAGCCGCACTCTGAGAGACAGACAGACAGACAGACAGACAGACAGACAGACAGACAGACAGAGACACACACACACACAGTCATATGACAGCACAGAATGAGGTCAGAGGTCGAATCTAATCTGGATTTTAAAGGATCAACATTCCTGTGTGTGTATTAGTGTGTGTGTGTGTCTCACCCCGACAGTCCTTGGCATGCACAGCGTCTCCATAGTGACCAGGCTGACAGACCTCACAGTGCCTCCCAGCAGTGTTCCCGATGCAGCGCAGACACTCCCCTGTCACAGTATCACAGTGGCCCGCCTCTCTGACATCCACGTTACCGTTACACTCACAGCGGACACAGGCCCCGCCCACTATGTGTGGGTTACCATAGAAACCACTGGCACACCTGGAGACACAAACAGACAGCTGTCACATCAAGCTCATTGATTCTAATTGGTGAATCAGGCAGTAATCATCCTCACCTCTCACAGTTACTTCCTGTGTATCCCTCCTGACACCTGTCACATGACACCTGGCCGGATGCCTCAAGCACACAGGTGGGACTGAAACTGAAACATACATACACACACACACACATATATTTATACACGTACACACACACACACACACACACACACTTTTAAATACACACAGACACACACTACTGTTACCTGTTGGACAGCTCCGTCAGAGGACATGGACAAGTCCTACAGTCCTCGGCTGTTCCCTCTGTGGCATCACCATAGAAACCAGGAAGACACTGATCACAGTGAGGACCAGTAGTATTATGGGTACAACCCTGAGACATGCACAGACAGAGGTTTAGTCAGTGGTAGCCATGGTAACAGCTTACTTGTTGTCCCTGCTTTTGCATCATTGCACCTGCATTGACCCTGATTTTGACGTTGTACTTGATGTTGTAGCTGATGTTGTCCCCGTCGTTGCCCCTATCATTGTACATGTCGCTGACTCTGTTGTTGTCCCTGTCCTTGTACCTAATGTTGTCCCTGTCGTTGACCCAGTTGTTGATCCCATCGTTGTCCCTGTTGTTGTCTCTGTCATTGCACCTCTCGTTGACTCTGTACCCGTTTTTTGAGATTGTTGAAACTCACCAAACAAACTCCATTGATGTCGCACTCCGTGGCATGGTCGTTACACTCACACTGCATACAGTTTCCTCCAAACAAAACTCCACCCACCCTGTAGAAGCCTGGGAGACACGCCTAAAACAAAAAATACACATGAATACACACAGGTTGATGCTATTCTCATAACAGTACTACAGTACTACCAGTACTACAGTAGCTTGATAAAGTTCAATGAAGTGAACTGCTGACCTCACAGGAAGTTCCACTGTAACCCCACGGACATTCACATGTCTCCACGGCAACTGCCTGAACGCCAGAAACTGAGCTAGAGTCAGCAAAGTCCAGAGAAACTGACCTGAGGCTGAAACACAGACAGTCAGACAGACAGGTACAGGCAGACGGGTCAAGCTCAGTCGAGGTGAGCTCGCTGGTCCTGAAACGGTTTCATGTCATCAGGAATCTTTGAACTGGACTTTAGACTGAGCTCATATAAACAGGTGAGTTAGTTTAGCTGTTTGGATCCACGCACACACCTGACCACAGCTCACCTTCAGGATGTGTACCTGGACCACTAATATCCCTGGTGAACCGGGCCCTGAGGTACCTGAATATCTTCACTCGAGGACAGTGATTCACTATGACCAAAAGGGACAGGTTCCTAAAGAATTTAATTAGATGTAATCTAATTACTTTGTCCTCACCGAATTGGCCCGTCAGCAGTGGTGTTTAGGTGAACTCGGACCCTCAGTGATATCACATCAGCGAGGACTGACAGCAGGTCATCACGGGTAACGTGAAGGCCCGTCTGAACATCCAGGAATCGCTGCCAGGCCATTGCCATGGAAACTGAGCGCTCAGCCAATGGAGAGAGGAAGAGGAGGAGAGGAGGTGAGAGACGAAGAGCCCGGCCATTTCCCTGGAGACGAGAGGGAGAGGAGCGGTCTGGGTGTTGTAGTCCTTAAGGCTGATTGTAGTTTTTAAAACTAGAAACAGAACTTACTACAAACTAATTATAAATCCTAATGTTTATTAGTATAATGTTAGTTTATTATAATTATAACATTTTCACCTCAATGATGATGTCCGAGTGGGCAGGGAGAGAATGGTCCTCATTGTCCAATGGGATGTCGTAAACCACTGAGTAGTTCAGGAAACCTCCATAGGACAACAGCTAGGGACAGACGGGACAGACAGACAGACAGACAGACAGGAAGACAGTCAGACAGACAGAGAGACAGGCAGATAGACAGACAGGAGATGGACTGATGACGATATACGGAATTGGTAGCCTACCTTGTTTCCAAGGAAACTGTCGGGCGCTGCCCATGCCAGGACTTGTTGGTGGGTGTGGCCAGAAGAGGTGTTGCCAGGGGTGGGCAGGTCGTTGCCACTGACAACAGAGGGGGCGTGGGTGGGCTGAGAGGGGTGGAGCCAAGCGTTTGCGTGAAGTACCTGAAAACACATCTTAACAAGTTCATATACAGAAATAACATTGGACAGGTGCATGTTACCTAAGGACAGGCATGTGTTTCTGTGTGTTACCTGATCTGTGGACCAGGAGGAGCTCTCGCAGACGTCAGACACCCCAAAACAGAAACAGTCAGTGCAACCGAGCGGGTTATTCCCTTGTAGGTTGTAGAAACCTGGTTTACACAGATCACAGTGAGCTCCCATCACGTTCACCTGAGGAGAAGAGAACAGGTGAGACATCAGAGAACGGGTGAGATGTCAGAAAACGGGTGAGATGTCAGAAAACGGGTGAGAGTCAGAGAACAGGTAAGAGTCAGATCAGGTGAGAGTTAGAGAATAGGTGAGACATCAGAGAACAGGTGAGAATCAAAGAACATGTGGGACATCAGAGAACTGGTGACACGACAGAGAACAGGTGAGACGTCAGAGAATAGGTAAGAGTTGGAGAACGAGTCAGACGTCAGAGAACAGGTGAGACGTCAGAGAACAGGTGAGACATCAGAGAATAGGTAAGAGTTGGAGAACGAGTCAGACGTCAGAGAACAGGTGAGACGTCAGAGAACAGGTGAGACGTCAGAGAACAGGTGAGAGTCAGAACAGGTGAGACATCAGAGAACAGGTGAGACGTCAGAGAACAGGTAAGAGTTGGAGAACGAGTCAGACGTCAGAGAACAGGTGAGACGTCAGAGAACAGGTGAGACGTCAGAGAACAGGTGAGAGTCAGAACAGGTGAGACATCAGAGAACAGGTGAGACGTCAGAGAATAGGTAAGAGTTGGAGAACGAGTCAGACGTCAGAGAACAGGTGAGACGTCAGAGAACAGGTGAGACGTCAGAGAACAGGTGAGAGTCAGAACAGGTGAGACATCAGAGAACAGGTGAGACGTCAGAGAATAGGTAAGAGTTGGAGAACGAGTCAGACGTCAGAGAACAGGTGAGACGTCAGAGAACAGGTGAGACGTCAGAGAACATGTGAGACGTCAGAGAACAGGTGAGACGTCAGAGAACAGGTGAGACGTCAGAGAACAGGTGAGAGTCAGAACAGGTGAGACATCAGAGAACAGGTGAGACGTCAGAGAATAGGTAAGAGTTGGAGAACGAGTCAGACGTCAGAGAACAGGTGAGACGTCAGAGAACAGGTGAGACGTCAGAGAACATGTGAGACGTCAGAGAACAGGTGAGACGTCAGAGAACAGGTGAGACGTCAGAGAACAGGTGAGACATCAGAGAACAGGTGAGAGTCAGAACAGGTGAGACGTCAGAGAACAGGTGAGACGTCAGAGAACATGTGAGAGTCAGAGAACAGGTGAGACGTCAGAGAACATGTGAGAGTCAGAGAACAGGTGAGACGTCAGAGAACAGGTGAGACATCAGAGAACAGGTGAGAGTCAGAACAGGTGAGACGTCAGAGAACAGGTGAGACGTCAGAGAACAGGTGAGACGTCAGAACAGGTGAGACGTCAGAGAACAGGTGAGAGTCAGAACAGGTGAGACGTCAGAGAACAGGTGAGACGTCAGAGAACAGGTGAGACGTCAGAGAACAGGTGAGAGTCAGAACAGGTGAGACATCAGAGAACAGGTGAGACGTCAGAGAATAGGTAAGAGTTGGAGAACGAGTCAGACGTCAGAGAACAGGTGAGACGTCAGAGAACAGGTGAGACGTCAGAGAACATGTGAGACGTCAGAGAACAGGTGAGACGTCAGAGAACAGGTGAGACGTCAGAGAACAGGTGAGACATCAGAGAACAGGTGAGACATCAGAGAACAGGTGAGAGTCAGAACAGGTGAGACGTCAGAGAACAGGTGAGACGTCAGAGAACAGGTGAGACGTCAGAGAACAGGTGAGACGTCAGAACAGGTGAGACGTCAGAGAACAGGTGAGAGTCAGAACAGGTGAGACGTCAGAGAACAGGTGAGACGTCAGAGAACATGTGAGAGTCAGAACAGGTGAGACGTCAGAGAACAGGTGAGACGTCAGAACAGGTGAGACGTCAGAGAACAGGTGAGAGTCAGAACAGGTGAGACGTCAGAGAACAGGTGAGACGTCAGAGAACAGGTGAGACGTCAGAGAACAGGTGAGACGTCAGAGAATAGGTAAGAGTTGGAGAACGAGTCAGACGTCAGAGAACAGGTGAGACGTCAGAGAACAGGTGAGACATCAGAGAATAGGTAAGAGTTGGAGAACGAGTCAGACGTCAGAGAATAGGTGAGACGTCAGAGAACATGTGAGAGTCAGAACAGGTGAGATGTCAGAGAACAGGTGAGACGTCAGAGAACAGGTGAGATGTCAGAGAACAGGTGAGATGTCAGAGAACAGGTGAGACGTCAGAGAACAGGTGAGACGTCAGAGAACAGGTGAGACGTCAGAGAACAGGTGAGATGTCAGAGAACAGGTGAGACGTCAGAGAACATGTGAGACATCAGAGAACAGGTGAGACGTCAGAGAACAGGTGAGATGTCAGAGAACAGGTGAGACGTCAGAGAACATGTGAGACGTCAGAGAACAGGTGAGACGTCAGAGAACAGGTGAGACGTCAGAGAACAGGTGAGATGTCAGAGAGAGGATTTCAGAACAACTGTGCATACACACTGCTGATTCTGTGGTTCTGGTCAGGTGACCCTGGTTCAGTATGGTGTCACTCTGTTTACCTTGCAGATGCAGCGACTGCAGGGGTCTGTGTTGATGCTGCCGGACAGGTGACATTCACATCGAACACAGTGAGGAAAATCTCTGTATCCAAATGCACAGCGATCACACTGTTGACCTGAAAAACCCTGTTTACACACACACTGACCTGCAGACACACCTGTACACAGGAAACAAACAGGTAACACAGGAAACATGCAGCAATAATGACATCATGAAAATTAAAGCCATAAATTATATTAAACATATTAATGACACCATGAATACTAATCACCTGTCTGTGAGTCGTCTGTGCTGCAGACTGCGGACTCTGATCCTCTCAGGTCACAGTTACATTCAACACATGGAGAGTCTGAATATGGAGACACCTACAGACACAGACAAAGTACATTTACTCTATTACTTCTACAGTACTCAGACTGAACAGGTCTGTAGTATTCAGTGCTGTATGTGTCAGTACCTCCGCAGGTCTGTAGTATTCTGTGCTGTATGTGTCAGTACCTCAATAGGTCTGTAGTATTCTGTGCTGTATGTGTCAGTACCTCCGCAGGTCTGTAGTATTCTGTGCTGTATGTGTCAGTACCTCCGCAGGTCTGTAGTATTCTGTGCTGTATGTGTCAGTACCTCCGCAGGTCTGTAGTATTCTGTGCTGTATGTGTCAGTACCTCCGCAGGTCTGAAGTATTCTGTGCTGTATGTGTCAGTACCTCCGCAGGTCTGTAGTATTCTGTGCTGTATGTGTCAGTACCTCCGAGGTCTGTTAGTATCTGTGATGTAGTGTCAGTACCTCAATAGGTCTGTAGTATTCTGTGCTGTATGTGTCAGTACATCCGCAGGTCTGTAGTATTCTGTGCTGTATGTGTCAGTACCTCCGAAGGTCTGTAGTATTCTGTGCTGTATGTGTCAGTACCTCCGCAGGTCTGAAGTATTCCTGGCTGTATGTGTCAGTACCTCCGCAGGTCTGTAGTATTCTGTGCTGGTATGGTGTCAGTACCTCCGCAGGTCTGTAGTATTCTGTTGCTGTATGTGTCAGTACCTCCGCAGGTCTGTAGTATTCTGTGCTGTATGTGTCCAGTACCTCCGCAGGTCTGTAGTATTCTGGCTGTATGTGTCAGTACTCGCAGGTCTGTAGTATTCTGTGCTGTATGTGTCAGTACCTCCGCAGGTCTGTAGTATTCTGTGCTGTATGTGTCAGTACCTCCGCAGGTCTGTAGTATTCTGTGCTGTATGTGTCAGTACCTCCGCAGGTCTGTAGTATCCGGGTCTGCAGGTCTCACAGTTGATGCCAGCAGTGTTCTGTTGACAGTCGATACAGACTCCGCCCCCCTGACGAATGCCGCGTGTGTTCAAACTCAAAAAGAGTTCAGAGACTGTTTGATTGTAGAAACAGTCACCGGCTTTGTTGTGACAATTACACTCTGAGAGACAGATAGGTGAGAGACAGACAGGTGAGAGTCAGACCAGTGAGAGTCAGACCAGTGAGAGTCAGACCAGTGAGAGACAGACAGGTGAGAGGCAGACAGGTGAGAGTCCACCCTGATTATTACTTTCACAGGTGTTGCCCTCAGAGATGGTTCCTGGTTGCCATCGCTGCTGGTGGTAACCGGGGCAGCACTCGTTACAGCTCTCTCCACAGGTGTTGTGTTCACACACACACTGCAGCTTCTTTTCTCACAAACACAAACACAGACACACACACACACACACACACACACACAGACACACACGTACAGATTAATGGAAACATTTTGTACAGGTGTAAGATGTACAGGTGTAAAGGTGTACAGAGTAAGATGTACATGTGTACATGTGTACAAGTGTAAGTTGTACAGGTATAAAGGTTTACAGGTGTGCAGGTGTAAAGTTGTACAGGTGTATGTTGTTACCTTGGTAACAGGGTCCAGTGGGCAGCTCTGGGCGTGGCCGTAGCAGATGCACATCCCGCCCACAGAGATGTCTTTGATGGAGTAATAATACTGTGAAACATTCAAAGGGTTACACCTGAACATGTGGCCACACAAACACCATCACCTGTCTTTCTGACCAACTGTCTCACCCTCCGGGTCACAATGGGGTCAATGTCTCGAGGGTCGTGGGCACTCAGCGTCATCAGGTCGGCGTTCAGCGTCCTGATTCGCTGCAGCCTCAGTCTGATGTAACGAGCCGATGTGAAGTTCAAAAGGTCTGAGGTCAAATCATCGGCTCCAGGGCGGCCATTAATGAGAGATGTGTGGATCTGAGAGAGACAGGTAGAGAGAGAAAGAGAGAGAGAGGAATGAGTGTGTGAGTAAGAGAGAGAAAGAGAGAGACAGGCCAGACAGAGCTACAGACAGCCAGCCTACAGGTGGTTGGAGGTGGAGTCATCAGAGGATCTGATGCTGACGGCTGATTGGCAGTTTGTTGGACCTAGTGGATGCTTTCGACGGTCATGGAGGACAGGAGAGTCTGTGAGCACCTTCACCTGAATGCCATACGTCACATTTTCACACCTACTTGGCTGCCACTGCCCGACCTCCACCATGAAGAGAGCCAGGTGTGTTGGCTCTGGGATGGGTGGGTGTCATTTGGGCACAGACTGGGCATTAGGCTGGGGGTGGCGAATGAGGTGGGGTCATTTATCACAGATCAGCTGACTTCTTGTTCAGGTCTCTCTGTATTTGATGATCAAGTCTCATCGGACGAACCATCCGACCACAACACAGACAGATGTACAGACACACACACAGACAGCCTGTCTCACCTCTCCATGTTCCAGAGGGTTCAGTCTGGAGTAGTAGGATGTACAGATGACCTCTGTGTCTCCCTTGTAGGTCGGTGGTCCGAGTCGCGGCGTCACGTTGTAACGAGACAAACACTCGCTGTCACTGATGGCATAAAACTGCCAGGGGTCAAAGGTCACGCCATCCAGAGAGCGCTCCAAGATCCAGTTACCTGACAGACAGATCAGACAGACAGGTCAGACAGACAAGTTAGACAGACAGACAGACATCAAATCTAATTTAAAACTGTTGGCTAAGGATAAATGTAGATACAATAAGATTGTTATTCACGCCGGCAGTAATGACACCCGGTTATGCCAATCAGAAGTCACTAAAATTAACATGTCATCGGTGTGTGAATACGCCAAAATGATGTCGGACTCCGTAGTTTTCTTTGGATCCCTGCCTAATGTGACCAGTGATGACATGTTTAGCCGCATGTCGTCATTCCACCGCTGGCTGTTGAGGTGGTGTCCTGCAAATGATGTGGGCTTCATAGATAAATGGACACCTTTCTGGGGAAAACCTGGTCTGATTAGGAGAGACAGCATCCATCCCACTTTGGATGGAGCAGCTCTCATATCTAGAAATATGGACCAATTTATTAGACGACCAATACCGTGACAACCCAGAGTTGAGACCAGGAAGCAGAGCTGCAGTCTTACACGCTTCTCTGCGCCTCCATTAGAGCAGCTGCCCACCCAATACTTTAGTATAGAGACTGTGTCTGTCCCCCGTCCACCTACATTGTTTAAAGATGAAACTAACAGAAGAGGAGTTCATCATAAAAACTTAATAAAACTTAAACTAACATCTCCAACAGTCCCAAGTAAGAGCATTAAATGTGGACTCTTGAATATCAGGTCCTTGTCCTCTAAAGCTCTTTTAGTCAATGAATTAATATCTGATTATGATATTGATTTATTTTGTCTCACTGAAACCAGGCTGCAGGAGGGTGAATATGTTAGCTTAAATGAATCCACTCCTCCCAGTCATTGTAACACTCATATTCCTTGAAGTAATGGTCGAGGTGGTGGAGTTGGAGCCATATTTGATTCAAGTCTATTAATAAATCCTAAACCTAAACTACCCAACATGGAAAACGGTACAGCCAATCCTATTTGTTATAATATATTGCGCTCCTGGCCCTTACTCTGAATTTTTATCTGAATTTGCAGAATTTGCATCAGGCTTGATCCTTAAAACAGATAAAGTAATTATTATAGGTTATTTTAATATTCATGTGTACAACCACAATGATAGTCTTAGTACTGCATTTATCTCTTTATTAGATTCAATTGGCTTCTGTCAGAGTGTAAATAAACCGACTCATTGTCTGAACCACACTCTTGATCTCGTTCTCTCATATGGCATTGAACTTGATCATCTAATAGTCTTTTCACAGAATCAGCTGTACAAATAAAGTTTGACTTGATTTGAGACAGACAAATAGGTAGGTCTCACCTGGACGAGGAGAATTGGCTGCTTTGATGATGATGTAGGCAACCTGAAAAATCTGAAAAGACAGAAGTACTCAGACATGTGCACCTGTATTGTGGTCACCTTGTTACTCAAGCGCACTGAGGTTCAAACCAAACAGCCTCCACTGATTCAGTCAAAATGTGTCATGAGTCTGAACAGGTATGTTAGTGTGTGTGTTACCTGTTTGAGGTCCAGTGTGATGGTGATCCAATGAAACTGTCGTCCGTTCTTGATACTTGGACTTTGCCACCACTGATTCGTCCCATCGATGGCATTTGTGATCGGATGACGTTCTGAATAACACAAAGCTACTGTTAGTACTGTGAGTACTACTCCTACTACTACTTACTGCTGTGAAGTACTGCAAGTACTGTCATGCAGTACTCTGAACACTGATAAATGGTACAACAGACAGGAAGCCAGACATTGTAATGAGATCGAAAATGACTGCGGTTCTGGTTCTGTACCTTTGGACAGGACGGAGTTGGCATCACATTTTGGGCAGTGTGGGTTCTTGATCCGTCGTCCTGGAACATGTTCGACCAGTTTACAGTAAACTTCAGGTTCAGGGTCTCCACAGGTTGCATTACTGCTGATCACAGCATTACTCGCCAAATTCAAGATGGCTGGGAACAGACCTGAAACACACCGTTAACTGTTAGCATCCTGAAACACAAAGCTATCTTTTAGCACCCTGAGGCACACAGCTAACACAATGCTAACTAACCAGAGACTGTGAATACATGAATGAACTGTGTGTTCTTTGTTCTCTAACCTAACAGTCAGCTGTGCCTCAGACAGTTCAGATGTTTCTGCAGGTAAACGCTCAGGTGAATCAGCGTCTAAAACCTCATGCTGACAGTTCACTTCCTGAGGCTGTGTCATGTGACACTGTGTGATCATGTGATAAGAAGATGTTTACTACTGAAAACACATTAAACCTGCTTCAACCTGAGTTTATCTTTATTCTTTAGACTAAACTCAACATTAGACCTGCTTTAAACAGAGTTCATCTTTATTCTTTAGACTAAACTCAACATTAGACCTGCTTCAAACAGAGTTCATCTTTATTCTTTAGACTAAACTCAACATTAAACCTGTTTCATCCTTAGTTTATCTTTATTCTTTAGATTAAACTCAACATTAAACCTGATTCAATCTGAGTTTATCTTTATTCTTTAGATTAAACTCAACATTAAACCTGCTTCAATCTGAGGTGATCTTTATTCTTTAGATTAAACTCAACATTAAACCTGTTTCAACTTGAGTTTATCTTTATTCTTTTGACTAAACTCAACATTAAACCTGTTTCAACCTGAGTTTGTCTTTATTCTTTAGATTAAATTCAACATTAAACCTGTTTCAACCTGAGTTTATCTTTATTCTTTTGACTAAACTCAACATTAAACCTGTTTCAACCTGAGTTTATCTTTATTCTTTAGATTAAACTCAACATTAAACCTGCTTCAACCTGAGTTTATCTTTATTCTTTAGATTAAACTCAACATTAAACCTGTTTCAACCTGAGTTTGTCTTTATTCTTTAGATTAAATTCAACATTAAACCTGTTTCAACCTGAGTTTATCTTTATTCTTTTGACTAAACTCAACATTAAACCTGTTTCAACCTGAGTTTGTCTTTATTCTTTAGATTAAACTCAACATTAAACCTGCTTCAACCTGAGTTTATCTTTATTCTTTAGACTAAACTCAACATTAAACCTGCTTCAACCTGAGTTTATCTTTATTCTTTAGATTAAACTCAACATTAAACCTGCTTCAACCTGAGTTTATCTTTATTCTTTAGACTAAACTCAACATTAAACCTGCTTCAACCCAAAATTTGAATTTAAATAAACTCTCTTTCTCACTCACACACACACAAACAGATGTTAATTACTATTGTGTGTGATCAGCTGTTGAGGTGTGATTACATCAACTGGGTGGTCGCTATCTGTCTGTCTGTCTGTCTGTCTGTCTGTCTGTCTAATGTAGTGTTGTGTGTTAGTATGTGTGTGTGTGTGTGTGTGTGTGTGTGTGTATGTGTGGTGGAATGTGTTAATCAGTGTATTCATGTTCAGATTGACCTCTGACCCCTCCCCCATCAACACATGCAGATGTGTGTGTGTTTGGATGGGGGGGGGGGGCAGGAAGAGGGCGGAGTGTGATTGTTAACAGTAATTATCACACACACACACACACACACACACACACACACACACACACACAGAGAACTGTTTAGAGAACTGCTTTAATGTTTCGCTCAAGATTGTACTGCAGTAAAGTAGAGTGTACTGCAGTAAAGTAGAGTGTACTGCAGTAAAATAGAGTGTACTGCAGTAAAGTAGAGTGTACTGCAGTAAACACAATTTGTACTGCAGTAAACAGATGATATCAGAAAGTCTAAATTTAAAATTATTTTTTTAATTGAGTAGGTAGAGCCTTCATCATCATACAAACGTACAGATGTTTGTATAGTGATTCATCCATATTCCTCAGACTGAAGTGAAAAACTGATTTTCTTAAAACATGAAGTTTGTTTTTACATATCAATTCATGAAAATCAAACAATCATCAGTCATTGTGTTCTTTGATTCAGTCTGAGGGATCTGGATTGTCAGGACTGATAAGAACTCAACAGAATTCAGCAGAACTGCAGAAAGTAGAAGTTTGTAGAATGTTTCTCACCTCTCTGCTGAGCTGCAGCTCCTTCCATCAGCATCAACAACAGCAGAAACTTCATCTCTGACTAGGACCTAAACTCGGACTAACTGGACCTAAACTCGGACTAACTGGACCTAAACTCGGACTAACTGGACCTAAACTGCGACTAACTGGACCTAAACTGCGACTAACTGGAGGTAAAGTGGGCTCAAAGCAGTGGTCTGTGTTGCACAGAGGAATGTGTTGCAGCCTCTCGTTGGCATGCCACAGTGACTCTATTTCATTCATTCAGCTCAATAAGAGGGGGGTGGGGGTGGAGGTGGGGGTGGAGGTGGGGGTGGGGATGGACTGTACCATCTGATGTGGTGATGGGGGAAGCTCTCCTCTTTAAAGACTCATTCTGCTGTGCTGATTGTTAAACTTTGTTTTCTGGTGAACACAGACAAATACTCCATCAACATTAAAACACATGAAGAACAAAGAAGTTCAGTTCTGATCCAGAATCAAAGACAAACAAATCAGAACCAACAGAACCATACTGCTGCATGGATCCACTGTTTATCACCAAAGAATTGATGTTTTAACAGTGAGTGAATCAGCAACACGCTGATGGTGATGAAGTCATGTGACAGTGAAAGTCTGCTCCTTCAACTGTCTGTCTGCTCCTTTAACTGTCTGCCTGCCCCTTTAACTGTCTGTCTGCTCCTTTAACTGTCTGCCTGCTCCTTTAACTGTCTGTCTGCTCCTTCAACTGTCTGTCTGCTCCTTTAACTGTCTGTCTGCTCCTTTAACTGTCTGTCTGCTCCTTTAACTGTCTGTCTGCTCCTTTAACTGTCTGCCTGCTCCTTTAACTGTCTGTCTGCTCCTTCAACTGTCTGTCTGCTCCTTTAACTGTCTGTCTGCTCCTTTAACTGTCTGCCTGCTCCTTTAACTGTCTGCCTGATCTTTCAACTGTCTGTCTGCTCCTTTAACTGTCTGCCTGCTCCTTTAACTGTCTGTCTGCTCCTTTAACTGTCTGTCTGCTCCTTTAACTGTCTGTCTGCTCCTTTAACCGTCAGTCTGCTCCCATTCAGCTCAAATCATTGTTTCTGTGTGTGTGTGTGTGTGTGTGTGTATGTCTGTGTGTGTGAATGTGTGTATTTCTGTGTGTATCTGTGTTCTATTGTTCAGTTTCACTGTTGATTTTATTTTGAAATACAAAACTAAATTAAAGCCTGAAGCGGCATTAAACAGGCCCTCGCGCATGTGCACACACTGGGCGAGTTTTAAGTCAATCAGATGAAGTTTGTTACAACAGAAGAAACCACTTTTTTCTCAGAGGGTCAAATTTGACAAAATAGCCACACCCACACCGTTTCATCAAAATTCCCGATTTTGATAACTTTTCATAGTCAAGGCCTTAAGTAAGCACACGCCAAGTTTCAATTAGATGAGATGAAATCCGTAGGTGTGTAATTGTAAAGTATAATTGTAAAGTGTAAGCATTAAGGGTGAAGTGAGTCTAAGGTGTAAGTTAAGTGTACATTGCAAGCATAAAGTGTATGTGTAAAGTTTAGGTGTAAGTGTTAAGTGTGAGTGTTAAGTGTAAGTATAAAGGGTGAAGTGTAAGTTAAATTTTGTAAGCATGAAATTGAAAAGTGTGTGTTTTGAATTTACAATATTTCAAAATATTTTAGAGTTTAGTTTTCATTTGTGTTTTTATTAGTGTATTGTGCTTTTATTCTGAAAAGCCCATACAGATGTGACGCCCCATGGCGTAATTGCCTGCACCTGTGGACTTTAAATAAGCTTCCAGAGGAAACAAGAGGAGGAGACAGATCGAGCGGAAAGGGCAGGAAGTCGAAGCAGGAACAGAGCGGACCAATCGCAGAAACCAAGCTGGAACTGTCACTGGACAGAGAAGCCAGAGACTGATTGTTAGAAGGCCCCATGAAGAAGCGGGCAGTGTGACCTGCTGTATGTACGTGTGTTTAAAAGTGCAGTGACTGGCATCTTGCTCTCCTGATAGCTCGAGGTCAGTGCCCTGAGGGTGCAGTGGCATCATGTGGCTGCATGACCGAGCACCGATAGTATCAACGCTTTCTACAGCAGGTGTATTGGACTTCCTTGCCCCTCAGTTTTATAGTTTCCCTCATTTTAACGGCCCCGTCTTACCATTTTTAGTCTTTCACACATGTTTTTAAACCTGATTTTATTCTGTGAATAAACATCAATGTTCCTGCTCAAGGATCTGTGGTTTTCTTGGTTTTAGCAACTGCTCTCTCACCTGATTTTAAACCATAGTCATTTTTAATACACTTTTTATGCAAATAACAAACGTACACCGTAAGTGTAAAGTGTCCACTTTAGGCTCCTGTAGTGATGAAGGCGATGGCGTGGTTTAAAACACGGCAGGTCTGCTCATGAAACTGAACAGAACGTTTATTTACAACACAAACCAACAGCGTCAAAATTGACTGAAAAAACAGCTGCTGTGAATACAAACAGGCATTAAGCCAGAGGAGGGAGGTCATACAGACGGTGGCCATGTTTAACATGTTTATCACATGATCGCTGAGGTCATCAGTCCATGTAAAGCAAACAAAAAACCCCACTTTGACAGAGTCTGAAAACAACCAGTCAACATAGCATTTAATTACACTGATGAGGATCAGCTGATGGTGTCCAGGTATTTAAGATCAGCTGATGGTGTCCAGGTATTTAAGATCAGCTGATGGTGTCCAGGTATTTAAGATCAGCTGATGGTGTCCAGGTATTTAAGATCAGCTGATGGTGTCCAGGTATTTAAGATCAGCTGATGGTGTCCAGGTATTTAAGATCAGCTGATGGTGTCCAGATGTTGCTCCTCAGCAGCCATAGCAGCGGCCTGCAGCGTCTCAGTGTCACTCTGCAGTGGATTCAGCTGTTTCCTCTCACTGTGCATGTTGTTCTCATGACGCTTCAGATCTGATGCCTGAAAGTACACAGAGACCCCAACTTACTCACTAGTAGTAGTAAGTAGTAGAATTGTCATGATACCAAAATGAGTATCATGGTTCCGGGTATTATTGTGATACTGCAGCCTTTTAAAATTATTTTTATGAACTGCAATGTATTTGTACATGTTAAAAATACTTATATAATACTAGTGAAGGAAGAATTAGACTCAAACAAATATGTGAGTGCCACTGACAACGGCAACATGGCAGACTCGCCATTCAGGCCCGGCGCTTCTGCCACAGTGCGTCATGTTTGTGACTGTAAGCTGTGCACACGTCTGGGCGAGACAGAACTTTAGCTTGTTGTTTGTTTTGAAGCGAATTTCTATGGAAGTTGCGCTATCTTCATGGAGTTCGTTTTTGCCGGCAGAAACACACAAACAGCCAATCAGCTAACAGACGGGCAGACCCAGTGTGCGGAAACAGCCTATCATATCCCCAGATGTTGAGTCGACCTGTAACAGCCAATCATTCAGCAGCTGTGTAGTTCGGTTTCAGTAGTTGCCATGTTGGTTTGTTTACAAGGGAGCAGCATGCAGTGAGCTGGTAGGAGAGCAGAGGCGGCTACTATGTAATGGAAACTGGCACCGGTAGTATCGTAATCCACGGTAGTACCATCGTGTAGAATTTCTATTGTAGTAGGAACAGTTACGATTTGGCACCGCGGGGTACCGTGAGAATCGTGCAGCTCTAATAAGTAGTAGGTAGTAAATGGTAGTAGTAAGTAGAAGGTAGTAGGTAATTAGTAGTACTAGGAGTATTAGTAGTAGTAGTTAGTGGTATTAAGAAGAAGGTAGCAGCAGTGGTAGGTAGTCGTAGGTAGAAGGTGGCAGTAGTAGTAAGTAGTAGTAGTGAGTAGTAGTAGTTAGTGGTATTAAGAATAAGGTAGTAGTAGGAGTAGTAGTAGTAGTAGTAGTAGTAGTACGTGAAAGGTGGTAGTAGTAGTAGTACTAGTAGGTAGTAGTTAGTAGTAGTCGTACCTTGGCGAATGCCTTGGTGCAGGACGGACAGACGAACGGTTTCTCTCCTCTGTGTCTCCTCTCATGATCCTTCAGGTGAGACTTGTGTTTAAATGCCTGTAGAGAGGTGGGAGACAGACAGGTAAGAGGCAAGCAGGTGAGAGGCAGACAGGTGAGAGGCAGGTGTGCTCACCTTGTCACACATCTGGCAGGCAAATGGCCTCTCGTTGCTGTGAACTCGTTCGTGTTTTTTCAGGTCCGGAGCTCGGATGAACGATTTCCCACAAACGTCACACCTGTACGGTTTGAAGCCTGTGTGGATCTTCAGGTGTTCTACAACAAAGGGAGAGGGTGGTGCTTCACCTGAGACATCTCCAGCTTCACACTGTCGGTCATGTGACAACATCAGAGCTCAGGTGTGTCCTTACCTTTCAGGTGAGCGTGGGTGGTGAAAGCTTTGGTGCAGATCTCACAGGCGAACGGACGCTCTGCTGAGTGAAGCTTCTCGTGTTTCCTGAAGACAAAAAGACCAGGTGAGTTCACCAGGTGTGGGAGCTCACCAGGTGTGTGAGTTCACCAGGTGTGTGAGCTCACCAGGTGTGTTCTATGTACCTGAGTCTACTTTCATCCAGGAAGGTCTTCCCACACACCTGGCAGGCGAGCTGCTCTCGGTGTCCATACAGCAGGTATTCAAACTTCATGTCTGTCGTCGCTGTCGTCCAGCCGGGCGGCTGCTCGTCCTTTACCTCCCCCATACTGTCTGCAAATGTCAGTGTCTGGGTGGAGTGGTGCTCTGCCCCCAGCTCTTTAGGCTCCGCCTCCATTTCTGTCACCACATCCTGGTCGTAGCAGGTCACCTGGAGAATCACACAGGTGTGATCACATGGGCTGTCTATCCAGATTTAGGTAGATGTGTGAAGACTTGTTACAGTAATCACTGTGAGGACATTTCTTTTCTGTGAAGACGTCTCTTTGAAGATGTCTCTTTACTGTGTAGACATCTCTGTGAGGACATCTTTTTACTGAGGACGTCTCTTTACTGTGAGGACGTCTCTTTACTGTGAGGACGTCTCTGTGAGGACATCTTTTTACTGTGAGGACGTCTCTTTACTGTGAGGATGTCTCTTTACTGTGTAGACATCTCTGTGAGGACATCTTTTTACTGTGAGGACGTCTTTTTACTGTGAGGACGTCTCTTTATTGTGAGGACGTCTCTTTACTATGAGGACGTCTCTTTACTGTAAAGATGTCTTTTTACTGTGTAGACATCTCTGTGAGGACATCTTTTTACTGTGAGGACGTCTTTTTACTGTGAGGACGTCTCTTTACTGTGAAGATGTCTTTTTACTGTGAGGACGTCTCTTTACTGTGAGGACGTCTCTTTACTGTAAAGATGTCTTTTTACTGTGAGGACGTCTCTTTACTGTGAGGACGTCTCTTTACTGTAAAGATGTCTTTTTACTGTGAGGACGTCTCTTTACTGTGAAGATGTCTTTTTACTGTGAGGACGTCTCTTTACTGTGAGGACGTCTCTTTACTGTAAAGATGTCTTTTTACTGTGAGGACGTCTCTTTACTGTGAGGACGTCTCTTTACTGTAAAGATGTCTTTTTACTGTGAGGACGTCTCTTTACTGTGAGGACGTCTTTTTACTGTGAGGACGTCTCTGTGAATGTCTTTGTACCTTGTGTACGTCCTCATTGGTCAGCTCTTTCAGGATGGCTTCCTGCACACGCAGCGCTGCACTGGGAGACTTATCTAGCTCCTGATTGGCCGATGCCTCAACAAGGTCGTCCGTGGTGGGCGTGTCATCGTGCTCTCCGAGTACCTGCACACACACACACACACAGTGTTAATTAGAGGTGTGATTATTGTTAACCAGATAATTATTGATCAGTCTGATCGTACCTCAGCGTCAGCAGCCAGCTGAGCCTCCGGCGGCAGCGCCATCTTTACAATGTCATAGGGAAATTTGTCTTTGTCCTCTGATGACACATCTCGTTTCTGAGAACACATGAACACATCATCATGAGGGAGGAGCTTCACCTGACTAAATGAACCAGGTAAACAACACACACACGTCCTCAGGTGCCACCGTCTATATTTACAACTCCAGTTTGCAGACAAAGCAGCATTCATTACTGTTACTTGACTGTTACCTATGTGTGTGTGTTACCTATGTGTGTATGTGTTACCTGTGTGTGTGTGTTACCTGTGTGTGTGTGTGTTACCTGTGTGTGTGTGTTACCTGTGTGTGCGTGCTACCTGTGTGTGTGTGTGTTACCTGTGTGTGTGTGTGTTACCTGTGTGTATGTGCGTGCTACCTGTGTGTATGTGTGTGTTACCTGTGTGTAACCTGTGTGTGTTACCTGTGTGTGTGTGTGTGTTACCTGTGTGTATGTGTGTGTTACCTGTGTGTAACCTGTGTGTGTTACCTGTGTGTATGTGTGTGTTACCTGTGTGTGTGTGCGTGCTACCTGTGTGTATGTGTGTGTTACCTGTGTGTGTGTGCGTGCTACCTGTGTGTATGTGTGTGTTACCTGTGTGTAACCTGTGTGTGTTACCTGTGTGTATGTGTGTGTTACCTGTGTGTATGTGTGTGTTACCTGTGTGTATGTGTGTTACCTGTGTGTGTGTATGTGTTACCTGTGTGTATGTGTGTTACCTGTGTGTGTGTATGTGTTACCTGTGTGTATGTGCGTGTTACCTGTGTGTAACCTGTGTGTGTTACCTGTGTGTATGTATGTGTTACCTGTGTGTATGTGCGTGCTACCTGTGTGTGTGTTACCTGTGTGTATGTGTGTGTTACCTGTGTCTGTGTGTGTGCTACCTGTGTGTGTGTTACCTGTGTGTATGTGTGTGTTACCTGTCTGTGTGTTACCTGTGTGTATGTGTGTGTTACCTGTGTGTATGTGCGTGCTACCTGTGTGTGTGTTACCTGTGTGTATGTGTGTGTTACCTGTGTGTATGTGCGTGCTACCTGTGTGTGTGTTACCTGTGTGTATGTGTGTGTTACCTGTGTCTGTGTGTGTGTTACCTGTGTGTATGTGTGTGTTACCTGTCTGTGTGTGTGTTACCTGAGAGCAGAGTTTGTCGAGGAAGCGGATGCCGAGGATCTGGCCTGATGACATCATGAGGTTAACGTCTCTCTTCTTGACGGAGATCTTTGCCGTGTACATGTAGTTCAACACCTCCTCAAAGATGTCTGAGCGGATGAAGTCAATCTCAATCACGGAGGAGTTGTCTACCTGAGGAGATGATACAGTTGAGTGGCACGACAGTGTTCAAACATTTAGGATCTTTAGGTATTTGGACAGTACCACATATCTTTTAAGTATTTACAGAGTACGTGTGTATTTGGACAGTACCACATATCTTTTAAGTATTTACAGAGTACGTGTGTATTTGGACAGTACCACATATCTTTTAAGTATTTACAGAGTACGTGTGTATTTGGACAGTACCACATATCTTTTAAGTATTTACAGAGTACATGTGTGTATTTGGACAGTACCACATATCTTTTAAGTATTTACAGAGTACGTGTGTATTTGGACAGTACCACATATCTTTTAAGTATTTACAGAGTACGTGTGTATTTGGACAATACCACATATCTTTTAAGTATTTACAGAGTACATGTGTGTATTTGGACAGTACCACATATCTTTTAAGTATTTACAGAGTACGTGTGTATTTGGACAATACCACATATCTTTTAAGTATTTACAGAGTACGTGTGTATTTGGACAGTACCACATATCTTTTAAGTATTTACAGAGTACGTGTGTATTTGGACAATACCTCGTGTTTCTTGAAGAGTTTTTTGAAGTAGTTGGAGCAGGCAGCAAGAACACAGCGGTGAGCACGGAACTTGACATCTTCGACCACCACGGCGATGTCGCAGTGCTCACCCTCTAGGCGCTGCTCGTTCAGCAGCTTCAGGAAGATGCTCTTATGTTCGTCATCCACATACTTTACCGTCTCCGTCATCTGAACAGAGAAACACCTGTTATTACCTGACCCTCATCAGAGAGCAGGTCTGAATCAAACCAGAGAGTTTAAGATGAGAGTTTAAGACGAGTGTTTAGGACGAGAGTTTAAGACGAGAGTTCAGGACGAGAGTTTAAGACGAGTGTTTAAGACGAGAGTTTAAGATGAGAGTTTAAGACGAGTGTTCAGGACGAGAGTTTAAGACGAGAGTTTAAGATGAGAGTTTAAGACGAGAGTTTAAGATGAGAGTTTAAGACGAGAGTTTAAGATGAGAGTTTAAGACGAGAGTTTAGGACGAGAGTTTAAGACGAGAGTTTAAGACGAGTGTTTAGGACGAGAGTTTAAGACGAGTGTTTAGGACGAGAGTTTAAGACGAGTGTTTAGGACGAGATTTTAAGATGAGTGTTCAGGACGAGAGTTTAAGATGAGAGTTTAAGACGAGTGTTTAGGACGAGAGTTTAAGATGAGAGTTTAAGACGAGAGTTTAGGACGAGAGTTTAAGACGAGAGTTTAAGACGAGTGTTTAGGACGAGAGTTTAGGACGAGAGTTTAAGACGAGAGTTTAGGACGAGAGTTTAAGACGAGTGTTTAGGACGAGAGTTTAAGACGAGTGTTTAGGACGAGATTTTAAGATGAGTGTTCAGGACGAGAGTTTAAGACGAGAGTTTAAGATGAGAGTTTAAGACGAGAGTTTAAGATGAGTGTTTAAGACAAGTGTTTAGGACGAGAGTTTAAGACGAGAGTTTAAGATGAGTGTTCAGGACGAGAGTTTAAGACGAGAGTTTAAGACGAGTGTTTAGGACGAGAGTTTAAGACGAGAGTTTAAGACGAGTGTTCAGGACGAGATTTTAAGATGAGAGTTTAAGACGAGAGTTCAAGATGAGTGTTTAAGACAAGTGTTTAGGACGAGAGTTTAAGACGAGAGTTTAAGATGAGTGTTCAGGACGAGAGTTTAAGACGAGAGTTTAAGACGAGTGTTTAGGACGAGAGTTTAAGACGAGTGTTTAGGACGAGAGTTTAAGACGAGTGTTTAGGACGAGAGTTTAAGACGAGTGTTCAGGACGAGTGTTTAGGACGAGAGTTTAAGACGAGAGTTTAAGATGAGAGTTTAAGATGAGTGTTTAGGACGAGAGTTTAGGACGAGAGTTTAAGACGAGTGTTTAGGACGAGAGTTTAAGACGAGTGTTCAGGACGAGAGTTTAGGACGAGAGTTTAAGACGAGTGTTTAGGACGAGATTTTAAGACGAGAGTTCAGGACGAGAGTTTAAGACGAGTGTTTAGGACGAGAGTTTAAGATGAGAGTTTAAGACGAGTGTTTAGGACGAGAGTTTAAGATGAGAGTTTAAGAAAAGGCAGAGGAGGTCATTTGGAGGTTTCCGATTGGTCTTCACTCTGTCAGCTATCAAACTAAAAGGACTTCCTGTGTTTACCTGCGCACACCACCTGACACCCTCTCGTGCTCAGGCCGGCCACAGTTCATGTACCTCTCCTCCTGCGGACACGCGCCCAGAGCGCGTGCACGCTGCGTGTGTGAGAGGCAGGCAGCAGACAAGCTAGCTGTTAGCACGGAGAACTCAGTGACAGTGTTTACCGAACACACCGAGCTTCACCCGGTCTGGACCGGACCGTTAAGGGGCACACCGAGTACAGTTAGTACTCTGACTGACCTCACTTCATTTAAACCGAGCTGAAGCGGGCTAGGCTAACAGGCGGGAGGCTAACGTTTAACGTCATCGGGTCCGGATCAAACCGTTTAACCCGGGTCAGGTCGGGAGAACAGCCGTTATCTCGGTAGGTTTCAACTGCGGGCACCGGGGACGCTAACGTTAGCCTGGAGCTAACATGCTAATTATAAATATGACCGGACACACGGAGGCCGGTGCTAACAGCCGGGCTGTGTGTCACGGACACCGGGCGGTACGAAGCCGGTAAGGAGTGTCGGTGTGTTTGAAGTGTTAAATGGCGGACAGTCCGGCCTGCTGCTCCGCTCACACAAAATGGCGTTTATCCGAAGACGGTCCTCCGCGCGCCGTCTCCGTTAAACCTGCTGACCAACATCCGCATCAGCGGGGAGCGGGCCGCGTGCTTCCGCGGACCCTCCGCTCCGCCGTCCCCGGGACCGACACACAGGCACGCGAGCAGCGGCGGCGCCGCGGCCTCGACCACACGAACGAGACGGGGCTCGAGCGGCCATGAACGCCTCGAGAGCGCGCAGGCATCCCCGCGGAAACGGCGGCCGTAGCGGGGGGAAAGAGGAGAGCGTGGGGCCAGGGGAGCGGGCTCTTACCGTCACAGCGGGCCGGTGTGAACGTGTTCCTCTGGGTGTGTCAGCGCACCGGGAGCCGGTAATCACTTTGTCCGGTTGTTGTTGTTGTTGTTGATGAGGACGAGCACAGAGCGGAAGGCCGCGCTTTGCGCCAGCACGCACACACTGCAGGGGCACGCAGGCGCCGGGCCAAAGAGCCTGTGTGGGCGAGACGGATCACTGCCTCTGAGCATGCGCACTGTGACCGGGCCTGAGAGTCAGGCACGTGAAAGACGGAAAAGAGAGCGTTATCTGAACTCCACCACCTTTACTCAGTCCATCAACCACTTCACCTTTACTCAGTCCATCAACCACTTCACCTTTACTCAGTCCATCAACCACTTCACCTTTACTCAGTCCATCAACCACTTCACCTTTACTCAGTCCATCAACCACTTCACCTTTACTCAGTCCATCAACCACTTCACCTTTACTCAGTCCATCAACCACTTCACCTTTACTCAGTCAACCAACCACTTCACCTTTACTCAGTCCATCAACCACTTCACCTTTACTCAGTCCATCAACCACTTCACCTTTACTCAGTCAACCAACCACTTCACCTTTACTCAGTCAACCAACCACTTCACCTTTACTCAGTCAACCAACCACTTCACCTTTACTCAGTCCATCAACCACTTCACCTTTAGTCAGTCCATCAACCACTTCACCTTTACTCAGTCAACCAACCACTTCACCTTTACTCAGTCAACCAACCACTTCACCTTTAGTCAGTCCATCAACCACTTCACCTTTACTCAGTCAACCAACCACTTCACCTTTACTCAGTCAACCAACCACTTCACCTTTACTCAGTCCATCAACCACTTCACCTTTACTCAGTCAACCAACCACTTCACCTTTAGTCAGTCCATCAACCACTTCACCTTTACTCAGTCAACCAACCACTTCACCTTTACTCAGTCCATCAACCACTTCACCTTTACTCAGTTTGTTTTAAATGAAAATGTTTATTTAAAATGTTTTTTGAATAAATTAAATTTGAAGTGATCAGATTGTTTGTAAATTACCTTAAACGTTTTTTAAGTGTGTTCTAATTTTAACTCTTAATACTGCACGCGTCATGAACATGTCATTAATGTGTCATTAACATGTAACATGCCATTAATGTGTTACCAGGTTGTTACATGTCTGTTTGTTGCAAAAAAATCAAGATTTCAAAGTTTTGAGATAAAAATTCTTTAATATGACCTTTTCAATAAATCTAAGACATCATTCATGAACAGCCAATCGGGAGAAAGATAGTAATAAATATGTAGTTCAAGTTCAGAGACATGAAAAAATATAAAATATATTCAAGAGTTAAAAGCCTGAACAAACCTTTCACCCCCCATATGACATGCAGACTGTTGCCATGGCAACAACAGAAAAACCACACCCTGTGCTCCCTTTCAGAACTACACTACCCAGAATCCTCTGCATGCAATGGGGATAAACACAGACATGAAATAGACACAGATTCTCCTCTTCTGTCATAATAAAACAATTATGTAATAATTAAAAATCAGTAATAAGTAATAATCGATAATTAAAAATCAGTAATCATTAAGTAATAATCAATAAACTGAAGCTGAAGTGATAAATGTGATATAACTGATCATAAAGAGTGTATCAGAATCTATCAGTATCGATTAGCTATCAGATTAGCATCTTCAGGTCGTATGTCAGTCCATGTGGGGCGGGACCAGGTGAGCATCCAGTAGCAATCAGAGCAGCTCGTACTGCCGCAAGTGCATCCGCTGAATGATGTCACGACAGTCGTTGAAGACACGCCGAATGTTTTCGGTATCAACAGCACAGGTGAAGTGAGGATAACAGTAATGTTTCCCATCACCACTTGCTGTGCTGATCCTCTGAGAGACAGACAGATCAGAGACAGACAAATTTTCTATGTTTTTAGATCTTACATTAACCATGATGCATGAAGGGTCATAACCGGAAGAGTCTTAACATGAGGTGTCACAACGTGAAGATTTGTAATGTGAAGAGTTCTAACTTAAAGAGTCCTAACCTGAAGAGTTGTAACTTGAGGTGTTGTAATCTGAAGAGTCATAACATGAAGAGTCATAACCTGAAGTGTCGTAATGTGAGGTGTTGTAACCTGAAGAGTCGTAACATGAGGTGCTGTAACCTGAAGAGTTGTAACCTGAAGTCATTGCGTGAAGAGTCGTAACCTGAAGAGTCATTGCGTGAAGAGTCATAATGTGAAGAGTCGTAACCTGAAGAGTCATTGCGTGAAGAGTCATAATGTGAAGAGTCATAATGTGAAGAGTCGTAACCTGAAGAGTCATTGCGTGAAGAGTCATAATGTGAAGAGTCATTGCGTGAAGAGTCGTAACCTGAAGAGTTGTAACTAGGGATGCACCAATGCATCAGCTGTTCAGATGAGATGTTCGCCTCCTTAACTGCCATTGGCAAATAAAGATGACATTCACTGATGGCAGTGGCCGATAATTATATGTAGATTTACATGTCGCATGAATGCTGTCTTTCCTTTTTTTGGAGGCTCCAAAACCCCACTCCACGCGTCTCTGGCACGTCGCGTACACGCTGCAGCTTTGGTCCATCCTGTATGCGACTTCAAATGCCACCGGTTTTCAGAAGCAAACATTTAGCCCGCCAGGCTTTGTTTACATGCTCAGATTTGGCCATTTTCCCGGTGTATGTTCTTTTAAATATGCTTCTACATGTAAATATGCTACATAGTTACTTAGTTTTGCATTTGTCTGTTTTTACGGCTGGCAGTTTACACAGGGTTTTTCTGCGTCTGGCTTCTTGAGGTGCTCTGTGTAGATTGACGTGTGCTGCTCGCTTCAAGCGCCAAAAATAGAACAGACGCTTATTCAGCATGTAGACAAGCGTAGAGATTCTTCTAGGACACTTAGAGAAAGATCTACGTTTTGCAATACATGTAACAAACATTGGCCAAGTTGTTATTTTAAACATCGGTATCGGCCCAGAATTTCACCATCGGTGCATCCCTAGTAACGTGTAGAGTCATAACTTGAAGACTTGTAACATTAAGAGTCGTAAAATGAAGGGTTTAAGCGTTTTTACCAAAAACTCGTCTCTAATGAAGAACTTGGCTCGGGTCACTCTGGGGTCTTCATCAGCATCTGGAACAGCTGGACAGACACACAGACATCAGGAGGTGTGTTCATGTGTGTGTGTACTTGTACATGTGTGTACTTGTACCTTCAGCAGGTACTTGGTAGTTTGTGTATTCAGGGAAATAATCTTCCAGTTTGGATTTTCCAGCCAGAATTTTGTCAGCGAGCACATCCTGTTTGTTCAGGAACAAGATCACTGAGATGGTCTTCAGAAATCTGTATCCAATCACAGAGCAGAGAGGGTTCATTATAGCCAATCAAAGAGCAGAGAGGGTTCATTATAGCCAATCACAGAGAGGATCAGGTAATGACCTGTTGGTCCAGATGGATCTAAAGAGGTCCAGAGATTCTCGCAGCCTATTGGTTGAGTTGTCCTCTCTGATCACCATGTTGTAGCTGCTACTTGCTGCCACGAAGATGATGGCCGTCACATCTGAATACAAAACATCACCATCACCACCACCATCATCATCACTACCACCATCTTCATAATTATCATCATTATCTTCAGCACCATCTTCATCATCATCACCATTTTCACCACCATCATCATCATCATCATCATCACCACCACCATCATCATCATCATCATCACCACCATCATCATCATCATTATCACCATCATCACCATCACCATCATCCTCTAACCAATCAAGTGATTTTCCCACCGTTGAAGCACTGAATCCACTTCCTGCGTTCATCTCTCTGTCCTCCAACATCAAACATACTGACAGACAGACAGACAGACAGACAGGTATTATTAAGAGAAATAAAATGACAAAGTTTTATTCATGACAATATATACAGTATATATATATAATATATAATTTATAGGTAGAGAAACAGCTGATTGGTGCAGGTGGGCAGAGGGAGCAGGACTAAACACTCACTGGAAGTTGACCTTGTCCACCTGAAACCTGGTCTCAAAGATGCCTGAGGTCAGCACTCTGCAGCGTAGCAGATCCTACAGGAGAAGAAGAAACACGTTCACTGCCCAGCTACAGGTGAGTCAACCTGAACACTGGGAGCTGATTGGTTGGTTTATTACTTGGTCAGTAGGTGTATAGTCTGTTCTCCGGACTGAATCCAACCGGTCCAGGAAGCTGCAACACACACACATCACTTTGACATTTACATTTAGTCATTTAGCAGAGACTTCTATCCAAAGCGACTTACAGAGAAGGGAACAATCAAGGTACAGTGTGATAAGAAAATGTTAGTGCAGCAGTAAGTGCCGTGGGTAGAGGTATCATGTCCAGTTGTTGGTAGGTTTGTAGAGGAGGTCATCTCTGAAGAGCTTTGGGGATGAGGAGGTTTGTGATGGTCAAGAGAGATGCCCCTGATCTGGTAGGAACTGGAAACGTTTCGATTGTCCTAGGCAAACAGGTAGCAGAGCCAGGCGTGGCTCATTGGAGGAGCACAGCGGTCGTGAGGAAACATGCCTGTACAAGGCGTTCAGGTAGGTAGGTGCAGTACCAGAGACAACTTTGTAGTTGGGCATTAGTGATTTGAATTTATTGCGGGCTGCTACAGGGAGCCAATGAAGCTCAATGAGCACAGACCAATCCTTCACCTAGCGCATGCAGCAAGGGTGCAAGGTGGCAGGTGTTTTTGCCATGATCTGAGATCTCAAACACGGAAGAGTGGAAATCAATTGTCTGAAACGTACGTGAGATTAGACCACATCCGCAAATGTACGCATCTCAATCATTTATGTAGCACAAATTATATATGATAGACATAAATTAATAATTTATACATTTTATTTTATGCACGTTTTTAGTTTGCAGGACTGCAGCTTATCACCTCTCCCGCTCGCTCACGCATTGTGCACTCCTCCTCCCGCTCGCGCCCAAAATTTGTCCCGCGCCGCACTGCTTTGCGTCAAGTCCCGCGAGTGCAGGGCTCTACCGTCAGGGTTATTGGAGCGCTCTGATTGGTCTGTTGGGATTTAACATGTGACAGTGATAAGTGTATGTATGTGTGTCTTACTACTTAGCGCAGTCGATCAGCTGATATTCGTTGGAGCGTTCGAAACATGCCTTCACGCCGTCGTCCTCCCACAACTTCTGAGCATGCTCAAAGAACTCCTGAGAGACAGATAGTTTGATTCACAAAGGAAGTGTCATCAAGTGTCTTCAAGAAACAAGAAGTGTCATCACTAAACTGGATCAACTGATATCAAAATAAGCTGACAGGAAGTTGAGGTGCTGTGATGAGTTTAAAGCATGTTGATGATACAATGACCTCTGATCAGCTGATCTGTCTGTTCTCACACAATGGAAGCTTAGCTCCATGGATCGCTCTGTGGTTAGCTTCATGACTGACACACCATTCAGCTGACCACAGGCAGTGCAGCGTCAACTCTGCTAGTTTATGATGAACACAAACATTGAACTCATCACGATGACAGTTTATGTTTTTTTAGGAATTCACGCAGTAAAGTAATTCAATATATTTTGTTCAGTGTGATGTCATTTGATTGGACAGCAGTCTACCAATCAGCAGCGTCAGAGCCAACAGAAAGTGACGGGAAGAGGTTTGTTTTGTCTCTTTGAGTCTTAAGAGACTGGCGGTGTTTTAATGAGGCCTCAGGTGACACACACACACACACTCACAGTGTGTTGTCCTGTGTGGTTTCAGTCCCTCGTTAACTCGTTACATCATGTCATTAACATCATTAAAACAAACAAGCTCTTAACGACTCTCCGGGTGCTGCTTCACCTGTCTGATGTCACAGGAGATCAATGTTAGCACCTCAGCTGCTAATGCTAACAGCTGCTTAAATCTCTTACTCATAATCTTAGCATGTTAGCATGCTAATGTTGTAGCATCAGTAGTAAAGAAAATGCAGAGGGGGGCAGGATGAAAAGGTGCAGCTATGTTAAGCCAGGTGAAGATAGCTGGGATAAGTGCGTGTTCACGGCTTACTTAAACAGACCTTGTGATCGCTCACAGAATCACCGATTGAAACATGGAGTCACGCTTTGTACTTCACAGCCGCTGAACAACAGCTCTTGATGGAGTTTTGTGAAGAGGTGAAAGATATTATAGCGGTCCGGCTTAATGCGTAAGTAGTCCAAAACTGTACAATTAATAACTGGAATTAATTAGGCTACAATTAAATGAATTACCTCATACCTCAAGTCCACTAATCAGCTGCTGTACACTTTACTTTAAAAGTGGCAAGCAGGTGCATGTTACTCAGCAAATGTAGAGTATGATTAGGTGCAAACAATTATCCACAATGTGTCATTTAATCTATTTTCCTCATGTTATGTTTTTATCTATTTTATCTTTCTGTCCTTCATAAAGAACAAACCTGTCTGACCATAAAAGGACGTGGCAGCAAGTTAAAGTTACATATAAGAACATTTTGCAGGCTGGTAAGTGACTTTAAAGTAGATAACAGTGAAGAAATGAGGTAGATTAGGTGTCTGCTGACATATTGAATGTCTGTATGATTGTAGCAGTTAAAAAAATAGCCCATAGAAGTGGCACAGGGCGGCCCACCAAGTGGAGGAGCTGGCACTCCATTTAGATAAAGGGAAGCCAGTGATGGAGGGGATCCAGGTAACAGACTCTGTCCCACCCACAGAAACTGTCCGCTTCATACAAGGTACATATTGCACTACTACTGCACATGGAACACAATCAAATATATTTTACTGTCTACTGGATTTAATTGCAGTGTCTGGGAACACGCTTACACTTACACGATCCAGTTAGTATTGAAATGTGGCAAGGACTGAGCCTTTGTACATGGAGTGGATACCAACTGAGCTAAACAACACCATGGAGCAAGAATAATTTTATTTAAAATCATTTAAGCAACCTGCTAAGCTAACCTAGCATCTGAACATCCTGACTCTTCCTGAGGCTGATGCCATTAGCTAACGCTAGCACCAATGTGTGTGTGTCTGTGTGTGTGTGTTTTATTTCATATATGTGTGTGTCTGTTTATGTGTGTGTGTTACCTCTGTGTATTCAAAGTCGGACAGCGGTGCAATGCTCTTGATGTAGTCGACTCTGAACTGGTTGCCAGGGTTACCCAGAGGCATAGGCGGAGTCAGCATACTCATGGCTGACACAATGGTCTGAACACACACACACACACACACACATATATATATGTATGTGCCACCAGTTTTCAGAAGCAAACATGTATATATATATATATATATATATATATATATATATATATATATATATATACACACACACACACACACACAGCTCACACACACACACACACACACACACACGTATATATGTATATATAGAGTCAACCATTTGTCATGTGATCAGGTCATCAGGTGTGACGTACCACGATGGCATCCTTCACGTTCTTCCTGATGTCCTGAATCTTCTGCTGTTTCTCTCTGTAAGAAAAATAGACAGACTGATTGGCTAACAGAGCCAGACAAGCTGTGATTGGCTGATTGTGGACCGGACTGAACACATATGACATCATCATATGTGACACTGTTCGTCAAACTTTTATTTTATAAAAGGAAGGAAGATTTCAAAATAAAAGATGAAGAATTTTTACTCACTCAGCATTGAAACCATCGACGTGAAGAATCCTCATCTGCTTCACGATAGTACTTTTACCTGACTCACCTGCACCTGCAGACAGACAGGTGAGAAATAGACAGGTGAGAAAGACAAACAGACAGACAGATAGGCAGACAAGCAGGTGTCTCACCCAGCAGTAACAGTCTGTGTGTAGCTTTATAAGCCTGTCTCTCTTTCTGCAGCTGTCTCTCGATCTTCTTGTTTGCTTCTCTCTTCGCTTTTTCGTCCAGTCGTTCTTCCTCCGTCTTCCCCCCCAGACAGCCCATCTCAACTGGAACCACAGAAACCAGTAAACACCAGTAAACAACAGACAGAAACCAGTAAACAACAGACAGAAACCAGCAAACACCAGTAAACAACAGACAGAAACCAGTAAACAACAGACAGAAACCAGTAAACAACAGAAAGAAACCAGCAAACACCAGTAAACAACAGACAGAAACCAGTAAACAACAGAAAGAAACCAGCAAACACCAGTAAACAACAGACAGAAACCAGTAAACAACAGAAAGAAACCAGCAAACACCAGTAAACAACAGACAGAAACCAGTAAACAACTGAAAGAAACCAGCAAACACCAGTAAACAACAGACAGAAACAAGTAAACAACAGAAAGAAACCAGTAAACAACAGAAAGAAACCAGCAAACACCAGTAAACAACAGACAGAAACCAGTAAACAACAGACAGAAACCAGCAAACAACAGACAGAAACCAGTAAACACTAGTAAACAACAGACAGAAACAAGTAAACAACAGACAGAAACAAGTAAACAACAGAAAGAAACCAGCAAACACCAGTAAACAACAGACAGAAACCAGTAAACAACAGACAGAAACAAGTAAACAACAGAAAGAAACCAGCAAACACCAGTAAACAACAGACAGAAACCAGTAAACAACAGAAAGAAACCACCAAACAACAGAAAGAAACCAGCAAACACCAGTAAACAACAGACAGAAACCAGTAAACAACAGACAGAAACCAGCAAACAACAGACAGAAACCAGTAAACACTAGTAAACAACAGACAGAAACCAGCAAACAACAGAAAGAAACCACCAAACACCAGTAAACAACAGACAGAAACCAGTAAACAACAGAAAGAAACCAGCAAACACCAGTAAACAACAGACAGAAACCAGTAAACAACAGAAAGAAACCAGCAAACACCAGTAAACAACAGACAGAAACCAGTAAACAACAGACAGAAACCAGCAAACAACAGACAGAAACCAGCAAACACCAGTAAACAACAGACAGAAACAAGTAAACAACAGACAGAAACCAGCAAACAACAGACAGAAACCAGCAAACACCAGTAAACAACAGACAGAAACAAGTAAACAACAGAAAGAAACCAGCAAACAACAGAAAGAAACCAGCAAACACCAGTAAACAACAGACAGAAACCAGCAAACAACAGAAAGAAACCAGCAAACACCAGTAAACAACAGACAGAAACCAGTAAACAACAGAAAGAAACCAGCAAACACCAGTAAACAACAGACAGAAACCAGTAAACAACAGAAAGAAACCAGCAAACACCAGTAAACAACAGACATAAACCAATAAACAACTGACAGAAACAGTAAACAACAGACAGCAACAAGTAAACACTACGATCAAATCAAATCAGATTTTATTTGTACAGTCCAAAGTCACAAACACATTTCTTCTCAGAGGCTTCACAGTCTGTACAGGCAGTGACTCCCTCTGTCCTTAGACCCTCGGTTCCCCTTTAACAGGGAAAACATGTGGAAGAAAGCTCAGGAAGAGCCACAGAGGAGGGATCCCTCTGCCAGGATAACATTATAGCAACACTATAATAACACTATAACAAACTGCTGCAGTTTATGAAGTTTAAATGATGAAGTGAAACAAAAAGTTTAAAGATTTCTTGACCACACTCAGAGTTTCAGTTCTGTTACTTTGACTTCAATAAAGGAGCTGAATATGCTGGTACAGACCTGTAGCTGTTGGTGATCACTGTGGCGTCCTTTCTCTCTGTCTGTCCATTAAAGTCCAAAAAAGAAAAGAAACACAATGGCAGTAGCTCTCAGCCAGTCAGCACCTCCGTCTGTCCTCCAGTTCAGGTCCAGTTCAGAGGGACAGAACCAGTTCCCCTGTTGGTTTTGGGATGTTTCCTGTTGTTAAACTGTGAGGAGATAAACACCTGAGTTGCTCTCTGACTCTCTCTCTCTCTGACTGCCTCCCTCGTCCTCCCCCCTGGTCTCTAATAGTGCCTCATTAGTCTTCTCTTTGGGGGATTTCACTGTTTTTCCTCTCGTGTCACTTTGCTGCCTGACAACCAGCAGCTGGATTCATAAACACAAACTCGTCTCCTGGTTTCAGTCTGGACTCTGATGGACCAGAACAGACTCAGGACCAGGAGACAGGTCAGGAGACATCAACCCTGAAGTCACTGAAGAGGAATCAGATTCTTCTTCTGTGGTGTTCAGATATCTGACAGAGTTTCAGATCCAGCAGGTAGTCGATGATTTATTAAAATATCAAGTTTACATTTTAAATATATAAACATTTAAATAATTATAAATTCACACAGTCTGTTAAATAAATACATGTATACTGTGATCATTCACAATCTGCAGACAGGACACAGTTACTTCTCATGAACAGCTCATAAACAATGATCCTGGACCTGCAGAATGATGTACTGTGTATACAGAGACATGGAACTGTGAGGACAAAGGGGGACACATACCAGGATCTGAGAGCTCATGGAGTTCAGTAGGTAGTCGATTTATCAAAATATCATTTAACATATAAACTCCTTTATGTATGTAAACATTACAGTTAAATAATTATGAATTCATTAAATCTATTAAGTATATTAATACATATTGAATAATATGAATATATTATGGTAAAAGATTACAATAATATAGTCTAGATAATAAATGTACTTTATTACTTTGTTATGAAGCTCATTGATCAATCATGTCATATGTTTGTCTCCGCTGTGTGGCCCTGCACATCACTGCACTCTGTCATTGTTACCATGGCAACGGGCTGACTCAAACAGGAAACTGAATTCATTTATGCTTTTTTTATTTGTAACAATTGGACCCTCAAGTGGAAACAAAACTCAGAAACACAAATGAAGTTTGATGATTTGAAAGATCCTCCCTGATTGGACAAGCTCTTCTCATCTTTTCTTTCATTGGCCGGAGAGATGCTCCGTCCTCGATGCTTCACTTTCCAAAGATTTTAACCTGAGGTGACAAAAAACAAAATCCACAAGGTCAGAACCAGATCCAGAACAGTTTCTGATAGTGAAAACAAGTGTAAATTAGATCTGGAACAAGTCTGATCCAGATCCAAACCAGATCAGACCGACCTCTGCAGGTGTTCCTCACAGAACAAGCCCAGACGGGTCATTTCAGCCTGAAAGAAACCCTGCAGACACAAAGGGACACGATGAGTCCTGGACTAGAGATCTAAACCTGATCTGGATGAGGACAAAGAGGGACACGATCAGTCCTGGTCCTGGACATAAATACTGTACCAGGATCTGAGAATTAATGGAGTTCAGACTCGTCGAGTTTTCTTCAAGTCGATTCAACTGATGAGAGACGCTGATCTGAAACGTGTGCAGCAACGCCAACCTGCACACACACACACACACACGGACAGGTTTGTTACAGTGGACGGTACTTGTGTTGACTGACAGGTGTGTTACAGTGGGCGGTACCTGTGTTGACTGACAGGTGTGTTACAGTGGGCGGTACCTGTGTTGACTGACAGGTGTGTTACAGTGGGCGGTACCTGTGTTGATGGACAGGTGTGTTACAGTGGACGGTACCTGTGTTGATGGACAGCGGTCAGCAGCGAGGTGACGTGTTGTTGACATTCTTTTAAAGACTGAAGAACTTCAGCTTCAGCATTCTGCCAGCAGCTCTGAAATTATGTCATCATTAATTAATAATTAATTGATTATTAACTGACTGATCAGGCAAAAAAAATAAATAAAATCAATAATCAGAGCTAACGATCCATAACGTGGAGCAGGTGTGAACTGACGGTGAAGTGTTGTTCCAGCTCTGTCTTGAAGGTGTTGAAGGCAGCTGTTATTCCACATGTCAGGTCTGACTTTGGCTCCATCACTGGTTCATCACAAAGCCCCGCCTCCTCCTCCTCCTCCTCTGGTGGCTCCAGCCCCTCAGGTGACCCCTCTGAGGCCAGATGGGTATTGCACAAAACTAGAATAAAGAAATAGGAGGACAAGACAATTAAGCAAGCCCAGCTTGACCTAGTCTGCTCGGTGCATCCTGGCTTGATTGGTTGCACGTTTGCTGAGGCAGGATGAAAAGGCGCGGCTATGTTAATCCAGGTGAAGATAGCTGGGATAAGTGCGTGTTCACGGCTTACTCAAACAGACCTCACGATCGCTCACAGAATCACCGATTGAAACACGGATAAAAGTCGCTCTTCATACTTCACAGCCGCTGAACAACAGCTGCCGATGAAGTTGTGTGAAGAGGTGAAAGAAAGCCTGGCAGACAATAGCGGTTTGAAATGTACAATTAATAAACAGTGCTCCACTGGAACCGTCATAATTAGGGTACAATTAAAGGAGTTACTCTTCAAGTCCACTAACTGTTGTAGACTTCACATTAAAAATGGCAAGCAGGTGCATGTTACTCAGCAAATGTAGAGTATGATTATCCACAATGTGTCATTTAATCTATTTTTCTCATGATATGTTTTTATCTATTTTAACTTTCTATCCTTCATAAAGAACAAACCTGTCTGACCGGACCTAGCAGCAAGTTAAAGTTACATATATATGTGAGGTGAATAGATTAGGTGTCTGCTGACATGGTGAATGTCTGTATGATTGTAGCAGCAAAAAAAGCCCATAGAACTGGCACAGGGGGGCGGCCCACCAAGCGGAGGCGCTGGCACTCCATTTAAATAAAGGTATTGAGAGAACTTGAATTACTTGATATACCAAGCCTGTGATTTCACTACAATATACTCTGGGATCCCCTCCATCACTGGCTTCCCATGTATGTCTGAGGATTAGGGCTTCCTCATCCATTACAACCTCCAAAAAAGGGTAAGCCATTATGAAGATCGAACAATGAAATTGAATGGTCTGTCTGTCTGTCTGTCTGTCTGTCTGTCTGTCTGTCTGTCTGTCTGTCTGTCTGTCTGTCTGTCTGTCTGTCTGTCTGTCTGTCTGTCTGTCTGTCTGTCTGTCATAGCAACATAACACTTGGCCTGAGTACTAATATTACCACGGCTGTTGCAATTGTTGCAGTTACAGATTTAAATGAAATGAGAAATAACTACATGTCATATTTTAAAACAGGATCATTCAAATGATGCAGCATACTTAGAAAGACCATGGACATGCTGTAAAACACATTCATTCCTCACAGGATTGATGGTGGAAATACAGGTGAATCACTAGGATTAATAGCCTGGCTGTTAGCCTGGCTGCTAGCCTGGCTGTTAGCCTGGCTGTTAGCCTGGCTGCTAGCCTGGCTGTTAGCCTGGCTGTTAGCCTGGCTGCTAGCCTGGCTGTTAGCCTGGTCTGGAGCAGGCTAGCTGCAGAGAATAAATCACCATAGTAACTTGGCCGTGTTAAGTTTGAGCTGCTTTCATGCAACCGACTTGAGGCTAAATTCAGCCAGGATAACCAACATATCCTGGCTTAATCCCTTATCTTGGTTTTTTCTGCTATACCCCTCTGAGAGAGCAGCACCTTTTTCAAACACTGAAGTAAAAAAGAATCAAACACAAACTACCTGTCAGGGGTGAGTCAGGCTCCTCCCCCTCAGGCTGGGGCCCCACCCTCCTCTTATGGGCCAGCAAACCCTCACTTTGGTCTGACAGGTAGCCTTCACATAGAGAGACAAGTCAGGACTAAAACATCTGAAACAGAAAACTGGGTTTGACTCCGTCCATTGATAATGCAGTGAACATTACCTGAGTCTCTCTTCCTGTCAGGGCCAAAGACTTCCTGGAAAAAGAAACAAAACAGGTGAGAAGTGTCTTTTTAATTCAGTAATAAAAGAACAAATATACCTTTGTTAACGGAGAGCTGCCTCCTCTTGACTCCCCCATCTCTCCCAGTGAAATCTGTAGCTCTGCCCTCACAGGAACACCTGACAGACAGACTTTAGTTAGTGTTTCAATATTCAGGAGGTACCTGTCTGTCTATACAGCATGTGATCACTGATTGTGCAATAACAATGCCCTCCAACAGCCTATCAGAGCTGGAGTAGGTTGCTGCTAATGATAACGCTAACATTTCCTCCTGCTGCTTCACATTAAAACACTTCAAGACAGGACTGGAAGGCTTTTAATGTGAAGCAGCCACAGGAAGCAGACATGGAAACAAAGGTTTGGAAATCAAGGTTTGGAAATGGTTCATCAGGGTAACCTACCGGGTTTGGACACCAGGTGAGGAAGTGGACAAGTGTAACTGTGATGGATAGTTGCTGTTGTCTGACCTGAGTTGTATGAAGGTGTTGAGTGTTGGACGTGGTCGAACAAACTCTCTGCCGACTCTAACTTCCTCTCTGAAGTCTGTAAACAAACAACACTGCTGACTTCCTGTTGTAAACAAACACCTGACTGAAAAACTGTTTTTACAGTGTAGTTACCTTCATCACACAGGATTCTTCCTCACTGCTCGGAGACGACAGAGGCAGAACTACAGACAGACAGTTTTTAAAGTGATACACAGATCTAACATGTGAGACACTGACACTAGCTCATAGCGCCAACTGCAATGCATGGCATGCTATTTAATGAACACTAATTCCTGTTTAATGAACTCCACTTCCTGTTACATGCAGACTAACTGACTGAAGGCACTGTATTTCAGATGAAGTCCTTTGGTCTTTTATTGTGAAATGTTTCGGTCTTTTATTGTGTTTCCTGTCACTCACTCTTCAGGTGACTCTTGCTCTGTGGTTTCTTCCTGCTGTAGGACCGAGTGCTGTGATTAGCAGAGGGAGACACCTGGACTGAACCACCTGAGTGTTTCAGAGGAGGGGAGGTCATCTGTCCAGACAATAGGGACACAGAGGGTGAGACCGGCATACAGACAGGCAGACAGACAGGCAGGCAGGCGGGCAGGCGGGCACCTTGAAGACCCTCCCAGCAGCCTCCTCCAGCTCTCTGTGGTGTTCACAGTCAAAGTTCAGCTGCACTGTCTGACCTCTACTGTTGTGGTGCATGATGGGATTGTTGAGCCGGACACTGAGGACCGTCTGTGCCCCGGTGCATCCTGTGAAAACACATGTATGTGAACATGACACACGTGTCCGTCATTTCAGTTACGCATGCAGCTGTTCTGTCACTGACCGTCAGCTTTCAGCTCCACAGTGTAATGATCCACTTCCTGTTTGAGCAGGTGGATGGACCCCCACAGAAAGCCCTGAGACAGATCAGAACCACGAGATCTGTCCAGAATGAGTCAGTAGACATGACGAACCATCCTCACACACGGTTCAGTATCACAGTGGATAAACAGATCAACTCATTTATGGTCTTGACTCCGCCCCATGCAGGGAGGTCAGGTTGGGGAGACGGGACCTTGCCGTTCTGACCACTAGCATCGCAGACTGCAGGGAAGAACTCGTGCTGATGCTGGAGGTGGAGCAGTACCAAATATATAGATGGGCTCACCTCCACACACAGTACTGCATCAAAAACTAGAATCCTGTAGACGGGCTGGACTCTGGCACAGGGTGAGAGGTGCCAGGTGGTAGTAGTACAATGTAATACAGTGCGGTACAGTGCAGTACAGCGTAGTACGGTGCAGTAAAGAGCAGTGCAGTGCAGTACAGTGTTGTACCTGAGGCTCGTCAATGAAGAAGCTCACACATCCTGAACTCAGGTTGAAATCGATCCAGAATTTATCCAGTTTGTCGTCTTTTGGAGGAAACAACTGCGGAAGAAGAAAACATGTGTGACAACGAGTCAGTATCTATGTTTGTGATAGACAGACAGACTGATCCAGCAGCAGTATGCAAACATACACTGAACATACATTAGAATGAATGTTTTATGTTTTACCTCCATGGAGTCAAGAAACGCTCTGCGGCAGGGGAAGGTGTAGACCCTGATAGACAGAATGTAGGGAAAAGTCAGCATGGGGACAAGGTTTCAGATTTCATTTCGATTTAAGAAACAACCATCACCTCCTCTGGTCTCCATGGTAACCATTAACGAAGTTCAGAAAACGACGACAGTCCTGAGAGAGAGAGAGAGAGAGAGAGAGAGAGAGAGAGAGGTCAGACATAGAGTGAGAGACAGACAGGTCAGACAAGGAGTGAGAGACAGACAGGTCACTCACCACCTCAAAGTCTTTGTCTCTGATGTCACAGAAGGCACTGCTGATGTCATTGCTGGAGAACCACTGATTGGCTCTCTGCTCTCTATCCTTCCTGGGTGTCAGACGACACAGAGCCTCTGATAGACTGACCTGCAGTTCATAGTCTGAAAGATGACCAATGAAGATAGTCAGAGAAGATGACAGCAGCTGGGTACAGGACTTAGACCAGATCAGACCAGACTGCTAGTTACCAACTAGTTTGTTAGCTTTTCTTTGGAGTTGATTTTATGACGTTGGAGATATTTGCTAACGTTCCACCAACCCAGGTCAACAACCTCCAAGCGAGACATGATGATGGCTGCAGACGGACTGGACTCACCTCCAACTGTCAGGACTGCTGCTGCCATCCGGGATCTGTCAGATAGACAAGTAGACAGACAGTTTATGAAACAATCACTGCTGATTTTAGTCCTGCTTTTAGACATGTAATGTGGTCTAGACAAGTAAAGCATGGTATTAGATTATACTTTATTCATCCCACAGCGGGAAAATTCACTTGTCACAGCAGAAAGAAAAAGTGTAGTACACGCTACAGAAATTTAAGTAGAAAACTGACATATGGCAAACAACAGACAATGTGCAACAAAGTACTCAAGGTAATGTGGTATCATATGAAAGAAAATGGTGTGGACTTGGTGGGGACACAGTGTGGTGTGGACTTGGTGGGGACTCTGCATGGTGTGGACTTGGTGGGGACTCTGCATGGTGTGGACTTGGTGGGGACTCTGCATGGTGTGGACTTGGTGGGGACACAGTGTGGTGTGGACTTGGTGGGGACACAGTGTGGTGTGGACTTGGTGGGGACACAGTGTGGTGTGGACTTGGTGGGGACACAGTGTGGTGTGGACAGTAGGTTTCAGTATGTTTACATGCAGCAAGAAATTCAAATTTCTGATCCTATCAGACTTAGTTGGGACTTTTTAAAGTGCTTGTAAACACCTTAGTCCAATCTACTTCGGACCACATCGAACATCTCAAAATCGGATAAGAACACCTAGATAATTCGTTCACAGTCGGATATTTAACGCCATGTATACTCAGCAATCGGATCTGAAGCGGATTTTGCTTTCTGCACATGCGCGACATTTTCTGCTGGGCCTTTTACCCGGAAGCCAAAAGAACCGTTGTTCTTTTTATGTTCATTATTAGGACGAAAATAATGGACAAAAGTATGAGTACATGTGTAGCATCGTCCATCTCCTCGTACACCAGCTTTGTCTGAATGCCTTCAGATAGTTTATTGTTGCTGATAAGTAGAGATTAACTGAAAGTGGCTGTTTGTTGAGAGAGCCACAGCGCCACCTAACGTTACGGAGTCAGCCATGCTCTGGCCGTTTATCCAATTCTCTGAATGGCATGTATACTCAGACAAGAGATCCAGTCTTATGCATGTCATTATCTGATACGATCGGAAATTCGAATTTCTTGCTGCGTGTAAACGTACGTGTGGTGTGGACTTAGTGTGGTGTGGACCCGGTATGGTGTGGACTTGATGTGGTGTGTATTACAGTATTTGGGACTGGTTTTGGTCGTTCTGGATCAGTCTCCTCTGCTCTCGGCTCAGAGACTCCAGGATGCTGTTGAAGGTTCTGATCGCCTGAAACAAGAAAAAAACAATTCAAACAGTTGAATTCAAACAGACAGTGTGAGATACCAGAACACATCCCAGACCAGCAGAGAGTAGTCCAGAGGGGAACAAGGGACTACAGACCAACAGAGAGGAGTATACAGACCAGTATAGAAAAGTGCAGACCAGTACAGACCAGTAGATGGATTTTTGGTTTCCATGGTTACCTCCAGTCTCAGTGGAAAGTGAATTTCAGGTTCCAGCGTGAACCGGGCCAACTGAAGAAGAATCACAGACAGCTGACTGACTGAAAGACAGGCAGACGGACAAGTTTAGAGCCTAATACATGACAAAAAATTCAAAGAAGAATGAAGACAAACTAACCTGGAAGAGAAGAAGACTGACCCAGCAGCTGGCAGGCAGGCAGGCAGGCAGGCAGCAGGCAGGCAGACAGACAGGCAGACAGACAGGCAAACAGTATTAAACTTTGCAGTAACTGAAGTACATCTGAGGGATCAGCGTGAGTACTTGAGTCTCCACTTCATCCTGACTTTACAGATAGAAAACAGATTAAATGAAAGAGATTCAAGCTGTAAATCACATTAGAACCAGAACCAAAACTCATCAGGTTCCATGTTAGCAGTGTAATGCTAACAGGTTAGCATAGCGGAACTAAATTATGACTTGAGCAGGTGAACAGTGTTTTCATGTTCAGCAAGCGACACACTTCATTTCCCAGCATGCTCCTCACCAGGAGGTAGTCATAGAACTCCTCAGTGAGGATCAGCAAGGGGTTGGAGTTCTTCTGGAGGTCAGAGGTCAGCAGGTCATGGACAGCTTCAAACCACAATAACACCTAAACAGACAATAAACAAGCAATAAAGAGACAATAAACAAACAGACAATAAATAAACAATAAACAAATAAACAACATTACTTTGACGGTCAGTCCGTTGTTGACGAGCATCTTCAGGTCGTCTCTGTTCTCTGACAGAACCTCTAAAGATTTCAACACGACCAGAACTCTGCTGAAACCCGATCCACACAGGTCCTAAAACAACAGTTTGACACACTCATCATCAATTAACACTTCACCAATGTCAACACTGTCAATGTGTCAAGATGTTGCCATGGTGACCATCTGGTCCCGTTACCTTGGTAACTAACTGGTCCAGTCTGGTGAGTGTGATGCTGGAGAGTCCTTCAGAACGAAGAACCGAAACCAGCTCAGACGAGTCTCCACGAGTCAGACAGTTCTCCATCTTCACACACATCTACACACACACACACAAGAGGAACACACACATTAATAAAGAGCAGTGTTTAGCTCAGAGCAGCATGTGTCTTTCTCTCTCCCTGCTTGTCACTCTTCAGCTGTCTCTATCAAATAAAGCTTGAAATGGCCATAAAACATCATTTAAAAAAACACACTAACACGCAGACATTTTATTTTGGTGAGTCACTTCCCGTTTGCCGACAGCAGGGGGAGCCGCAGGCCGCGCTGTGTCAGCCAGGGTGTGGACAAAATAACAGAGACAGTAGCCACACGTTTGAACCCACGTTCTGGTCGACGTGACTGATGACATCAGACAACACCTTCGTACAGCTAACTCATCAATCACCAAATCGATCCAGTTCGATTAAAGTCGATCAGCCACTCACCATCCTGTGTTCTCTCCGCGGGTCTGCAGCGTGCAATGCCGCGCGCACAGCTGCCGCTGATTAACTCATCAGTGTGTCGAGTCCGCGCAGGCGCACAGACACAAGAAGTTCAAACACCAAAATAAAATTTAAAGACACTCTTATTCTTATTTTGAAAACACGTTTTAATGATTCAGATCTGTGTGTGTGTGTGTGTGTGTGTGTGATTCAGACAGGTGAGCTGACGTCCTCTAATTGATGACTAATGAGTTTGTTTATTTGAGGAGAAACACTGAAGTGTTTACACAACACACACGTCCACACACACTCAGGTGAACAGAGGGGTATTGCACAAAACCAAGATAAGGGATTAAGCCGGGATATGTTGGTTATCCTGGCTGAATTTATTTAAATTACTTGATTTCAATATAATATACTAACTGAATCGTCTTCTGGTGGCTCCAAAAGTGCAAGCGTGTTCCCAGACACTGCAAGGAAATCCAGTTGACAGTATAATATATTTATTTGATTGTGTTCAATGTGCAGTAGAACTGCAATATGCACCTTGTATGAAGCGGACACTGTCCTCACTGTCCCTCCCTGGATCCCTTCCATCACTCGCACTCCCTTTAAAGGGCCTGTGCCTATTAAGCCAGGATGTGCCGAGCAGGCTAGGTCAAGCTGGGCTTGCTTAATTATCCTGGATTTCTTTATTCTAGTTTTGTACCCCTCTGGTGTGTGTGTTTCAGAAACAGAAACTCATCTCTCTAATACATGATGCAGTTCCTCTAACATCCACTTGAGGATGGTTGCAGAAGTGAGTCAGTCTCCATAAGTCCCCATGTTCAAATGTCCAACTTCATGTTTACAGCCTGGTACAAAAAACAGTTTTGGTCTCTGTAGCTAATTTCCCCGTTCATGACAACTGTACTGAGGGTGAATTTATATACAACTCACCTGTTCAGGTTATATTAAGGCTTAAAGTTATGCAGGATTCAGAGCGTGGACGCTTTGATTGACAGGTCCTGCTATCACATGACCCAGATGATTAATTATGAATAACAAGATTAGTTTTATATGTTTCTCTACCGTGACGTCATCAAAAAATTGATCAAGAATCATATGATTGTCAGTTTGGTGATGGAGGTTAGCCCCGCCCCGCCCGCGGGGAGCTTGCGCCGTCTCACCTGTCCTTTCACTTCGTACCTGAGGCTGAGCGGAGCAGCACGCGCCTCCGGACGAGCAAACCGTTTCCGGTTTGAAACGTTTCACATTCAAATTTTTTAAAATTTTATTTCTTCTGAACCTGGAGGATCAGAACCACCAGGAGGACTGACCAGTAGCAGGACCAGGAGCACGAGGATGTCCCGAGCAGAGGAGCGCGAGGAGGCGGACTGTGTGTGCTCGGTCGGGATGAAGTTCACGTGGGACATCAACGACCCCAAACTGCCGCAGGTAACGAACTGGCCGACACCAGACCGACACCTGATGGACTCACCTCTGAGTCTGATGGAAGTGAAGTATCCATGAAGTTAATTTAACTGAGTCAGAATGTGACGCCAAACTTTGAAACGACGTATAGAAAACATTCTAAAAACAGAGTTTCTCCTCAACAGTCAACAAAGAGATGCTTAATAATAATTAATAAATAATAATAATAAAATGTGACCGATCAGATCAATAAACATCTTTAAACAGAGTTCGTTTTGATGCTGAGATGACTTCATTTAAAATATACTCAAAATTACATTACATTTATATGCATTAATTATAATGATATTAATACACATTCATTATAATTATTAACTATAAAACAAAAGAGTAAATCGATTCAAATGAAAAACCAGCAGCGCGCATTTAACAACATTTAGAGAACATCTGTTTCACACTGATTCATCATCATCATCTGATTATTGTTCTTGTTGTTATTATTCAACAAAAAAATATTATTATTTATTATATATATATATATATGTGTGTGTGTGTGTGTGTGTTTGATATAATATATGATATGATATAATGAAGGAAATCACAAACATCTAAACTCTAAATTCATGCATTATTTATATATTGTATAGATATTTATTGTACAGACATTAATTAACTTCTAATGATCAAACTGTGAAACACATGGCTGATTTAAGAATCTTCATGATTCAGGTAACAGATGAACGACTAGTCGTTGTAGGTTATCTGAAGGTTGTGTGTGTGTGTGTGTGTGTGTGTGTGTGTGTGTGTGTGTGTGAAGCAGCTGACTCGACTCTTCACTCTGTTGTTGCTCAAACAGTGAAAACTGGTTTGAATATTTTTGTTTTCACTGAAACCAAAACATCAAACAGCTGATCCAGAGTTAGCTTAAAGAGTCAAGTTAAAATAATATAACACCTATAATGTATAATAGTAAAATAATATAACATCTATAATGTATAATAGTAAAATAATATAACATCTATAATGTATAATAGTAAAATAATATAACATATATAATGTATAATAGTAAAATAATATAACACCTATAATGTATGATAATTAAAATAATATAACATCTATAATGTATAATAGTAAAATAATATAACATATATAATGTATAATAGTAAAATAATATAACATATATAATGTATAATAGTAAAATAATATAACACCTATAATCAAATCAAATCAAATTTTATTTGTATAGCCCAAAGTCACAAAACACATTTTGCCTCAGAGGGCTTTACAATATGTACAGGGAGTGACACCCTCTGTCCTTAGACCCCTATTAATGTATAATAGTAAAATAATATAACATATATAATGTATAATAGTAAAATAATATAACATATATAATGTATAATAGTAAAATAATATAACATATATAATGTATAATAGTAAAATAATATAACATATATAATGTATAATAGTAAAATAATATAACATATATAATGTATAATAGTAAAATAATATAACATATATAATGTATAATAGTAAAATAATATAACATATATAATGTATAATAGTAAAATAATATAACACCTATAATGTATAATAATTAAAATAATATAACACCTATAATGTATAATAATTAAAATAAAATAACATCTATAATGTATAATAGTAAAATAATATAACACCTATAATGTATAATAATTAAAATAAAATAACATCTATAATGTATAATAATTAAAATAAAATAACATCTATAATGTATAATAATTAAAATAAAATAACATCTATAATGTATAATAGTAAAATAATATAACATCTATAATCTATAATGGTAAAATAATATTCAATTGAATTCAGTTTTATTTATATATTGCCAAATCATAACATCAGTTATCTCATGACAGTTTTCACGCAGAGTAGGTCAGACCATACTCTATTATTTACAGAGACCGACAATTCAACCATGAGCAAGCACTTGGCGACAGTGGCGAGGAAAAGCTTCCTTTTCACAAACCTCGAACAGACCCAGGCTCACTGGCGGACAGTATATATATATATATATATATATATATATATATATATATATATATATATATATATATATAAGATCATGGTGGGAGTGGAGCATTCATTTTCACTGTTGGGTTTGAGTTTATTGCATGAACATGGCTATTATGAAATTTTCTACACAATTGAAAAGTCCTGCATTTTGGCCTAAATTGTTTTTTAGTGTATAATGGTAAAATAATAAAAATTAAATTAAATAATTAAAAATAATCTATACATCTATATCTATAATATCTATAACATCTATAATAATAAAACAGTAAAACATTTCTAATTTATGTTACAATAATGTTAATGTTTATAATATTATAACATCTATCATCTATGATGCTAAAATAATGAAACATCTATAATAATATAAAATATGTAAAAATATGTAATATAAATATGTAATGTCTATAAAATGTATATTAACATCTATAATCTATAAAGCTCCCTGAAGAGCTGGAGGTACTGGATTCATCAGTAGATCATTTTCTCCATGTGTCCATTGATTGTTTTCTTTATAGAAATTATGAAAATAGTGAGAATGTCACAATTGTGGATGGCAAAGGATGTCACAGTTACCCAGAATTAAAAGTGACATCATGACAATGTTTGTTTAGTCCAACCTCGATATGAATACAACGTTCAAATGATTCAAGGTAAAGCAGCAAATCTCAAAAACTAATAACGAATAACTTGCTTCATTTCCTCAAGTAGGCGGCTTCCTGTCATTAAAACCAAACAAGAAGTTTTCTGGAGGTTAGCTGACTAACCTTCCTGTCTTGCTACCTGTTTGTCTGCAGGACACAAAGCAGTTCGACCCGTTCCAGGAGTGGACAGATGGTTACGTCCGGTTCATCTACAGCGGTGATAAACTAGAGAATTAATATCAAACATATGATGTGTATATGAAGTATTATTGATTATCGTTCTGTAACAAATAACACAGTAGATCAATCATTATCCATTTGACATAATTATTAATAATTATAATCACATTTATAAACAGAGCTAAACTCAGCTAACAGAGATGAACTATCAGCTAACAGAATTTAACATTTAACTGAGACATTGCGATGGTCAGGCTAACTTAAAGGGGGATATTCTGTTGGTGAACACAAGTTAAGTGTTGTTTGTTTTTAGCTGAAGATAAGAACGCTCAGAGACATCTTTCCGGGTGGGCGATGAGAAACACCAACAACCACAACTGTCAAATTCTGAAGAAGTCATGTCTTGGCGTGGTGGTCTGTTCTCGAGGTTGCACACTGCCCGATGGCTCCAGGCTTCAGCTCCGCCCTGCTATCTGTGACAAAGCCCGGCAGAAGCAGCAGAGTAAGAAAGAAAAGACAGAAGCTGTTCATTCTCCACCTGTGTCAGCATTTACCTAACTGGATTCTATACCTTTCAGAGAAACTGTGTCCGAGCTGTAATGCCACCCTGGAGTTGCTGCCATGTCGTGGTCACAGTGGATACCCTGTCACCAACTTCTGGAGAGTTGACGGAAAGGCCATCTTCTTCCAGGTCACCCCCTTTAGATTCAAAATTCAAGATTCAAGAAGCTTGAAAAAAAATCTTTAATTATACCAAGGGAAATTGCTGTGCAACAGCTGCAATACAAAACTGGTGAAGTAATACAAGAGAGAGTTAAAATAAGCTAGACTAACACAAAATGACAGTTAATACGTAGGTATATACAATATACAACTATACGTACTGTACGATTTGAATAGTAAAATAAGTACAGCTAAAAAAAGTGATAAAGTGAAATTGTGAAAAAGGGACATCTGATAAAGATTTACCCTCTACTGACTCCTCAGCTCAGCCAGCATACAGAAAGGCTACCAGGCTAACAGAATAAAACATGCTATCTAGCAGATCCTAAGGTCTAAACTATTTACTGCTATTGTGGTCTTTCAGGCTAAAGGCGTCCACGATCATCCCAGACCGGAGTCCAAGTCCGAGACTGAAGCCAGAAGAAGCTCAGTTAAGAGACGAGTCAGCTCGCCACCGTTCACGCCCAAGAGACGACTCATCGAAACACAGGTCAACAACGACAAAAAATGTCAGCTGTTTGTTCTCATTTCCTGTTAGTTTTTTTTATGGTTTTCTGTTTGCTTACTTGTTTGTTTGTTGTTTCCTATTGCAGCCTCTGGGTCCCGCCCTTCTGTCCTGTGTTGATCCATCAGACAGAATCTCCTTCATAGAGCCAAATTTCCCGCAGCATTACCCAGCATTCCAGAGCCCAGAGCCGTACTACAACCCCCATAATGCGCTAGGAGATGCCCCGCCCACACTTCAGAAACCAGCCAATCCCAGACTTTACATGGGCCGGACTGGCTATGAGTTTCAAGGATACCTGACCTCACCTTCATATCCCATGACCTCTGATCTCTGTGACCCCAGGTCAGCCTCACACAGTCTAAACCAGATCCTGAACAGGTCTAAACTGGTCCTAGTTGTTTAAACAAACCAGACTTCAGATTGTAATAATCTAAACCACATGTAGACAGTCAAGTCTCATCTAGATCCTGGTTTTTCGTACAGAGTGGCCCCGGTCCTGGGTTCCTCTTCTTCCTCCACTTCATCGTCGGCTCCTCTCTCCTCCTCCTCCTCCTTCGACCCCCAGACGAAGCCTCCAGCAGGCTGGAAGGACCTGCTGAAGAGCTCCACCTCCTATGGCGACAACCACCACTACTACAGTGCTGAGTACCCCTGCCGATATCCCAGCAATGCCCCAGGGTCACCCGCAGCGCTGCAAACCATCATCACCACCACAACCAAGGTCAGTAGAGTTCATCAGGAGGGTCTAATGCAGAGAGCAGAGCAGAGAAAGTAATGTCTCCAGGAATGGGTGTGTCACTTTAGGGTCACCAGAAGTCATATGTGTCACTTCCTTGTCAGATGTGTAAGGTATGTTGCATCTTGTTTGTTGAATTGGACACCTTGACAGAGGTAGCAGCAGGACCGTGACACCTGACTGTCGCATTGACACTGATCCTCCTCCTCAGGTCTCCTATCAGCCCTGTCCAAAACCTCCTGCGGCGCTTCCTTCCTACCAGTCCTGTCCTAAACCTCCTGCCGGTCTCCCATCCTACCAGCCATGTGCTCCACCCAAACCACCAGGCCTCCCTGTCTGCTCCTCCCTGATGGACGACGCTTCACCCTCCTCGTACTCCACCGAGGTGAAAGTGACAGAAGAGTCGGGTGGAGTCATCAAGTCTCTGTCATTTCAGCCCGAACCTCTGCAGACCAAAACAGAGCGAGCTGACAGCTATGACTACCGCTACGCCTACCCCAACACGTACCGCTATGACGACTATTGACACTGTTACCAAAACTACTGTTACCATGACTACTGCTACACCTACCGCTGACACAGCATTACCACAATAACTGTTACCATTACTATTACCATGACTACTATTACCATGACTACTGTTACCACGACTACTGTTACCATGAGTACCTGTGTGAGCAAATGCCACTGTTGAACAGATCTGAACAGACTGACCTACTGTGACTGGATGGTTCAGGTACTCTGAGGATCTGGATCATCAGGACAAAAACAAACTGAACAAAAACTTTGGTCCATGAAAACAGCTCTTTCATGTACTTTCATCCCAAAGGAAGTTTTTCCATGTGCCAGCTCTGGTTTCCCTCTGGAGCCCATTTTAGAACCAGAACCAGGACTCTGCTGGACCCGAAGACCTTAACTGGAGGCTTTGTTTGGTTTCAGCTACATCTCTTGGCTTTCCTCAGCAAAGGGAGTTTTATGGTTTTGTCTGTTGGGTCTTGTGATACTTGTCATGAAGAAGACCATGTGCTGCGGCTGAAAGTTGGAGATCATTTGAAATTAAAGTGTGTTTTGTGCCCTGTTTTCTGATCGGCATTAAAAATATCAAATTTTCGCTGTCACTGTATTCAGAAAGGATCTTTTATTTATTGAACCTGTCGCTGAATCAAACGTCACGACCTGTGAACTGTGTCACATTAAACTGTTGGTGTGTCCAATGCTTGTTTTCTCTTCATGTGAACTTATGAAACTGTTTAACCCATTCATGACTGATAGTGACTGATGATGACTGAAAAGGCGTTTTCTTGACCAGTTTTCATTACCCCAACAGGTTTAGCTCTGCTACCTTTCTGTCTTTTCTTTACTTCTTTGTTTGTTGTAAGACAGCAGATGGAATACTGGGATCCAAATCAAAATTTGTCATTTCTCATACAACACCTATTTTAGCCAGCAAACTGCTAAAGGTAATGCCTAGCAGTAAGCATCAACACTTCCAGCACGTGAACACAATATGTGTAAAGAATGATTGAACCAAAACAAACATTTAGATCATTTACAGGAAGTTTGATATATTAGTATCCAGATCCAGAGCTTCTGTGTCAAACTTGAGACCCAGTCTGATGTAGAGGCTGATGCAAAATCATGTTCTGGTCGTCATGGTGTCAAGACCATCCACAGGTGGACCCATGTCTCCTCCCAGCTTCAGAGTGAGAACCCTGCAGCAGTTGATCAAAGGGCTGGTGTTTGGACGTCGGTTGGTTTCCGTCTGTATGAGTAATAAATGTTGTTTTGACAAGAATGCGTCAGGACAGGAGAGACTCTGCTGTCCTCACGGTGAACCTTTAAGACTGCTTGTTTCTCCTCCTCTCTTTCACTAGCTTCCATTAAAATCACTCGTTCCTTTGCCCTTTTCCTCGTCTCACTCATTACCTGTCCTCCAGTTTACGTAACGTCACTCACTACATCATTATGTTCACATTCAGAGGCAGGCAGCCTCCACCACCCACCCTGTTACCTGTCACATCTGAGGCTTCAATAAAGTTTTATGCAATTCAGAAAATAAAAGGCTGATCAGGGACCATGTGAGAGCTCAGATGAGAGTCCAACTACAGGTGAAAACTCAGGTGCATGTGTTAACATACTGATGTTAGAAATTAGCTGTGTGTGATCAATGTTATGTTTCTATACTGTCCTCTTATTGGCTGACATTTGAAATGTGTTTTCTGACATCAGATAAAATGTTTTGAAACTTCAGCAGCTCTCAGCTAACGCCTCACCTGTCTCTTGCCTGTAAACCAGGTGAGCTGAGTACAGATAATCCTGAGCAGTGTAATTCTATCCTTTCACCAACAATCACCTCATCCTGTCTTCTTATCTTCTTATCTTCTGTTTCTTCTTTGCTGATCTACATCGCTGCTTTTTCACACGCAAATCATTTCATCCCTTCCCTTCTTCTTCTTCTTCTGCGCTAAATAAATCATCCCGTCTGCTGACACGAGATACCTTTACAAACATCCACACATCTGCCCCTCCAGCCACCCATCCCCTCACTCTGATGTGGCTCCGCACTAATGGATGTTTTCAATTTGATGCTACATGGTCGTGATTTACAACAGAGACAGACAGATAGACAGACATATCTGCCCTCTGTCCTCCAGTGTCTGTTGGAGTGCTTCCTGTTTGATCCAGTCTATGGGTGACTGTGAGGGCTGCTACAGTTATCTCTGTCCGGGTCTCACTGATTTCCTGAACAGAACCAGAACCACAGAACTTTATTCAAACTAGATCAGATTTTATAACCAATATATTTGCTGTTTTTCCCTCTGAGAACAGGGAATAACGTTACACTACCAAGGTGATTTATTGACTTTATGATGGAAACATTGATAGTCGAAGTAGTGAGGCACTAACTGTGATTAGCTCGGTCAGCCATGTAGCTAACTGAACTGACTCTGGACACTGCTGGTTCAGAGGTTCTGTTGCTGTGCTCACTGTTAGACTGGACACTGCCGGTTCAGAGGTTCTGTTGCTGTGCTCACTGTTAGACTGGACACTGCCGGTTCAGAGGTTCTGTTCAGTCTGGCTGTGTTCACTGGAAAGCACGCTGATGTTAGCTTGTCGTTCAACAATGATTCAGCCTCAGTATACAGAACAAGTTTCCCTCCATGAGCTGGAGAAGAGCCAGAAGATGGATGGATGAGGGTGGAGGATGGTGGAAGCCCCTATAAACAAATATCTGCTGCAGAAAGCAATGAAAATCATATCAGCTTCAAACGCAAAGAAGCAAAACTTTGGAAACAAAATAGAAAAGATAAAAATTATGAAACTGCACAAACACACTGTGTGTGTGTGTGTGTGTGTTGATCCTGGCTGTGTTTCATGCCGTGAGAAGTCTTATCAGTCAACTCATAGAAACGTCTTCTTAAAGAGACAGGACAGTGCCGGTGTGATGAGTATCTGCTCGGCTCTGATAGCATCTCGCTAAGTTAGCATTGCACTCTGTTAGCATCTGGCCCAGTTAGCATTGCACTCTGTTAGCATCTGGCTCTGATAGCATCTCTCAGCCTGTTTACAGCTCTGTGGATATTTTTGTGACTCAAACGTTGATAAGATGTTGATCCAGCAGCTGGAGGATCTTTGACGTGTTTCCTGTTCCCTGCCGTATATTTGTAGTTCAACAGTTCGTTTGAACTCTGTGTCACAC